>JASDQU010241116.1:306910-326833 GCA_032191745.1 Picea mariana | reverse complement strand
TCTGAAGCCAAAAACAAGCTCTGATACCACATGTAAGCTTTAAATCTATGAAGTAAAGCAATGCATATATATTCTTAAGAAAAACCGAATTTAATCAATGGCTCATACACAAAGTACGCAGAGATTTTATACCGGAAACCCTCAACTGGGAAAACCTTTCTTATATTCATTATATCGAATTTCACCATTCACTATACAATATATACAATTTTTTTAGGTATTCCGTAGATACCAAAACCCTAATCCCTAAAACTGGGATTATTTTTAGTAAACCGCTAAAAATAGAAAAAACCGCCCAAAAAACAAATTTCGGGGCGCTGCACGTAACCAGGGGGGGCATACCTACCCCCCCTTGGGACCCCCATAGGAAAGCACCCAACGCACATAGAAAAAACATGGAACTAGTACGAGGGATCGTCAGATGCAGTTGTCATATCTGACACACCCACACACACACATGCAAAGAATATAAGACATACCCAACAAAAATTGCATCTTAATCTCCCACCATATTAAGTCTATGCCACTTAGTTGAAGAGAATCTAATCGTATTTTTGCAGCATCTTCCATGATCTTTTGAATCCTGCAATATACCTCTATTTTCTTGATCCAATTTTCCAATTTCTTAGGGTTCCATTCTCCATCATAGATTGACAATTCAAACTTGACATACAATTTTAATAAAGGAATATTATGATCAAACTTCTTAGAGAGATTCTTTTTATGAGAAGAATGTTTACTTCTCTCAGAAGAAGACGATGATGAGGATGATGGTGAGGGGGGTTATAAATGACCACCTTCATTACCTCCTCCTTCCTCTTTGACTGGTTCAACTTTCTATAATGTACCTTCCCCCTTGGCCTTCTCTCGACCTTCGTACATTTCTTCCACCATGGCTTTCATTGAACTAAAATCCTCGAAGAAATCATCTTCGGACTTGTAAGGACCCAATTTTCTTAGTGAAGTCATTTCTTTTCGACGAGTAAAACTTCTTGAACCAATATATGGATTGTAACTTGCAAGTTTGCCTTCTCCTCGCTTATATTTATACCTTGTAAGCATTCACTCACAAACACTTGTCAAAACAACTATGATACCAACTTGATATGGAATTCATTAGATGCTTATTAATCTTTAATACATAATAACATCTACTTGACCTTCGAAATAAAAATGATCGCTTGATTGTATGCAATTATATGTGAATTAAATTGTCTATCCCAATACACTTTGAATATAAATCACTTGCAAATAAGTGAGCACAAATAGAACAACAATAATGAAATCAAGTACACAATTTTGAAAATGGAGTTCACACAATTTGGGCTACATCTCTAGGTCCGCTTCCAAATTAATGCTCAAATGCTTTTGTTTTATAATGACCTTTTTCTGCATTGCTCAAACTCAAAAAATGGAGTACACCGCTGAATTCCTTACGAAAAATCATGAAAAATGGGTACAAAGTTCTTAAAATTATGTTTTGAAACCCTGTGGCATGCATTACGGTGCAACCTCCAAGTCTAGGTACCCTTGGGCATGTAGTTCGATACTATACTCTACATAATTATGAGTCTTTCTGTGTGTAAATTCCTCAGTCTGTGCACCATTAAATAGGGTGCGAGCCCCTTAACCACCATCTGAAACCATCGGTCGACATTAAGTATTTTTTTAGGTGGGTTCTAAACAAACTTCGCACCTTTGGCGCATTAGTTAATTTTGTTGGCATATATGTGGCAGGTTGTGAGGTCAAACCCTATCGACCATGCCATAATTTTATGGTGTGGTTATAACCATATGGAATAAGTTATAAGCATATGTTATATTAATGTGTGGCGTAAATAGTTTAATGACCTCTGCGCGAGTGTTATAGTCACATTAAAATACATAAAACCGAGGTCGTGGGCTTAGGTCCTCGACCCTTTTTTTCTGTGGAATAAACCATTACACAAACTTAAATACAAATGGTTCCACTAACAGTTAAGGAACAATGCGATGGTATGATGGTTAGGTCGTTGGTTTGGTTAGCGAGAGAGTCGAGTTCGATCCTATGGGCTCCAATTTTTTTTGATAAACATTACCCATTAATGGCCAATGGGAGGTTTCCATGTGGTAGCCTCTCATTGGTCGGTCTTTGCCACATGTCAAAAAATGATTGGTCCACCTATATGTATGGTATTTCAAAACCCTTGCCCAGTCATCATACAGTCATACCACATGGCACCTTGAGGTGTGGCCACATCATTTTCGTACAGTTGTATGGTCGTGCGACATGTCACTCTTGCAATGGTGACACAGTCACCTTAACCTCATTGAATTTGACTTTTGACCTACTTGAATTGAAATTTGACCATCCATAACTTTTGCATATGAACTCTATTTGAGGCGATTTTTGTGCCATTGGAAAGCTATCATCGAGCTCTACACATTGATGGCATTTTCAAGAGCATTTGATATATTTGAATTTTGAGAATTTATGAATCCTTCTAGACCTCTGTGAGAATCCTCCTGGATCACCTATAT
The DNA here is from genome assembly GCA_032191745.1 of Picea mariana. Taxonomy (NCBI): domain Eukaryota; kingdom Viridiplantae; phylum Streptophyta; class Pinopsida; order Pinales; family Pinaceae; genus Picea; species Picea mariana. Next base: position 324,313 of record JASDQU010241116.1, on the reverse strand, counting down.
AAGTAAAAGGTTTGTACAAAAGCTCATATATGCTACTTTTAGTGGAGAAAGGGGTGTATACCTCCTAAAAAGTGATTTTTTGGCTTGTTTTCCATCTTTTTTGAGCCCTATTTTTGGATTTTTTTAGGGTATTTTTGTTAGCCTCATAATCCTAAAGTTCTATAGTCTAAGTATTTTCTAGATTAAATGTTTTTAAGAAATTAGTGTTTTCTAGTTTGTTAGGATAAGGACACCTAGCTTCTATGTAAAGGACACCTATCATACTTGTGCGATTATGTGATTGGTTGTTCTCCTAGTTTTTAGTTTAGAGTTGAGCTATATAAACCAGTTCCTTCTTCAAGTGAGGTTAAGGAGTAGATTATGAGTTCTCACTTCAGATTGTAATCACTTTTTCTTTATTAATAAAATTACGTGTCTAAGGACACTTTGTCAACATGGTATCAGATCCATGGTGAAAATTGTGATGGAAGAGAATTGGTGATGGATTGAGGAAGCAAGGAAGTCTCCACAACATCAAACCAAATCTCTTCAAACTCAAGGGTACTAAGGTAATCCGTTGCTGTTTAAAGTAAGGAAAATTTAGTTTTTTAATTGCATATTTTTTCTAAATCAATTTGTTGATTTTATTTGAGATCTAATCCTCATTTTATTGTTGATTAGATTTCTAGAGCTATTTCTATTGTTTATAGTTCTAAATCTACAAATTTATCAGCAGTTAGGCTTGTAAATATCAAGATCATAACAGATCTATTATAAATCTAAGTTGTTTTATGATCTTAAGATGCACTGTTGTTTTTTCAATTAATTAAGAGGGCTCATTTTTGTAAAAAATGCTTTAGATCTATTCATAAATTTGGAAATTTAAATTCAGAGATGTAGATTCTATATTTTTTTAGTTTTCAGATCTGGTCTATATTGAGGTCTGTATCAAGGTCCATATTAAGGACCGTATTGTGGATCACATCTGAATTTAGCATAAGGTCATCAAATTGAATCTCTAGCATCCGATCGTAAAAAGGAATATTCGAATTTGTGTGGATTGGATCTGGTACCTCTCAAGAAGAAATTCCTCTGGAAATCTCGAGACACATCCCAAGTATGCAAGACAATGGACTAAAATTGACCTTCATGAAGTAGAATAAACCCTTGCGATTTGGTGGTTGGAGGAGTCGAGAGAGGGAAAGTGAGTCTTCAAGGTCAACCTCAACTTAGTTCCCTCAGATCAGTGTAGCCACCTGTAAAATGAAGAACAATCCACCATTTCTTGAATACGTTGCAAGAAGATGAAGCTACTCAAAATTGTGAGATTGTGCCTCAAGATATGCAATTGTAAGATTGAATTTTTGCAGACATGCATTGGAATTTATATCTATGTATTTAGTATCGTTGTTTCCCGTGGGAGTATTCTGCATAAATGGATTGCAAATGTGTTGAAAAATAATTGCAGAACTTCTAGTGACCTCTGAATCTAAGATCTAAAAATACATTGGGATCGAATGCACCTCCATCCAATCGTGAATCTACTAGTGTGATTTCACCCACTCAGATCTCTTCTGCGTGTCAAAATATTGTTGTGTGTCCTCGTTTTTGAAGCCCCTTCTGTGCGATTTTGGTGGACAGTTTTTTAACTAATATTAAATTATCAAAAATCGTTGCAAAAATATTTTTTCATATCGAGGTCTATATCGCAGACCGGATTGAGGACTGGATGAAGGACCAATTTTTTTTTTAACATAAAGATGTGGATTTAAAAGAATTTTAAACTTTGATTTTCAGATTAAAGAGTTTTGTTTTTTATTTTTAGACATTTGAGTTGTAATCTTTTAAGTCATTGATGACTTTAGTTCAAGACGGGGCACATTTTATTACTTGTAAAAGGCTATCTATCTTGTAAAAAGGGCCAAACTTTGAAATATTTGATTGTAGTCTTGAATGCTCAGAAGTTGACAAGATTCCAGTAAAATACTCTCTCAAACTCCATTTCCAACGAGACTTTTAAAGGGTCAAGGCCAAGCCCTTAAAAGTACTATTTTTGCATGCATTGTGTACTCTTTCTTTTTGGCGCCTTGTGTCTCTCTTTTGGAGTTTTGTGGATTATTCACTTGAAAATATTGCAGCAAACATCATGTCTAAATTAATCAATTTATTCATGGAATCATATAAGTTAGATGGACCAAATAATTACAAATCTTGGAGTCGGCACATGTAGAACACTTTGATCTATAATGAATTATGGCATGATATATATGATGGTGATACTGCTCCAACTAAGCCCACCGATGCTATTTCTTTAGAAAAATGGAATTTGAAAGATGAAAGAGAACTTGRTTTGCTACGTTCTTCTGTAACTGAACACATGTTTGTTCATATTGAGAATTCCAAATATGCATGGTCTGCTWGGAATCTGTTAAAGAAGCTTTTTGATACTCATGTTGCATCTCATAGAGTTGATCTACAAATRAAATTTCTTAAACAAATATTAGCARACAATGGCAATGTATTAGAATACATATCAAGGATTAATAACATTCATCAAGAAATCATCAAAGGCRCTTTTCCTWAACTGAAGATAGTTTTCTAGTCTCCATTGTAATAAATGGATTGCCTCCATATTATAAGCATTTTCTTGAGACTTTGCAAATAACTGATAAGTTATCAACTGTAACTTTTGATTCACTTAGTGAATTACARGCTCAACATAGTAAATCGTTTGGAAAACAAAAACAATMAGGAGAAGATCTTCTTTTCACTAAAGCTGAAAGTTCTAAAGGAAGAGGAAAATCAAATTTTGGAAATTTTCAAAATCAATCTTCTAATCGAGGCCATGACAGAGGTCATGGTCAAGGTAAAGGTCGTAGCAATTTTCATCAACAAAAATTTCAAAGTAATCCTCACAATAATAATGAACAGTCAGGAAGAGGAAATTTTTTTAGTAAAATAATATGTAAAAGATGTTTAAATATGGGTCATTATGCATCAAATTGTCTTACAAGCAATGATCAATTGCCAAATTTTAATCACACATCAAATTCAAATTCTCAACCATCATCTCAATATGCAGAGGATCAAGATTACCGGGATGATCAATATGAATAAGTTTTTTCAGTAGTTCAACATGTAGATTCATTTCAAAATGATTGGATATTGGACACAGGGGCTACTCAACATATGACTTATCGCAGAGACCATTTTTGGAATTAGAAATATGTTCAACTAAATCCCATTTATTTAGCTGATGATGCAACTCATATACCTCAAGGAAAAGGTTTAGTTAAAGTTTTTCTCCGTGGAATTGGTGAAAAATGGATTTCAAGTTTGGTATGTACCAACTTTTAAGAAAGATTTGTTATCCCTAGACACAATCAGACAAGCTGGGCATCAAATCATCATGAAATATGGTTTGGTGAAGATTAAGTAAAATAAGGATAACTTGAAAACAATAATGATTGGATATGAAGATGGGAAGTTAATAAGAATGAATGGGAAATTCATCCAAAGAAAGCAAGAGGTTGCATCAACAATGAATTCTGAAATGTCTTCATTCAGATTATGGCATTTTCGATTTGGTCACTTCAACTTTCCTTCTGAGTATTCCATGTCATGATATCATTCTTATGGCGAGGAGTCCCCACGATCTTGAAAACCAACTAAGAATCCTCAAGTATTTTTTCTCCAATATGGGTATGACTGTTAATACTGACAAGACTAAGGTCATGATCATTAAATCCAATAAGATAAATTATGATACCTTTGTATATGAAAACAACAACTCAAAGGAAGTAACTTCATACAAATATATTGGAATCAATATTCACCACAAGCTCAACTTGAATTATAGCATTGAGAAAAAGGACTATTGGGGGATGGAAATATTATTATGGGATTGAAAACAATTGTAAATTAGCTGATCTTTGGATATGGGATAAGAATAAACTCCTCTTTAAGACTCTTGTTACGCATGTTATTCTATATGGGTGTGAATTCTAGGGATGTAGTATCTCTCGTGAATCCTGGAGAAAGATAGAGAAAATCCAAAAGAATTTTATAACCTATAATCTCAAAATTAAAGGAAATACACACTATCCCATCCTCCTCTTAGAGACAAGCCTTTCCCCCATTGAAAGCATGGCTATGACTAGATACCTAATGTATAAGAACAAGTTATGCAACATGGAAGACAAGAGGCTTCCTAAAAATGCTTCAAAATCTAGTCGTAAGCACCTTCGACTCAAGCGAGGATGGCATAAAGATGCCCAATATTGGCTAAGTTATTGGGGAATCATGGAAGACACCATTTTGCAGAATAAGGATACTATTAAAAATATCATTAAATCAAAATTTAAGGATAAAATGTGGTGTGATAAAGAGTTAGAGGAAAACATAAAATTAAGTATTATAAGGATGTAATCAACCCTAATCTAAAAGATCAAAATTATCTCTATGTTTTGACAAATTTAAAGAAAAAAATAAGCCTTTCCAAGCTAAGAACAAATTATCACGAGATCCATAGTGAAAATGGGCATTGGTCAATTCCTAAAACACCTTGGGATGAAAGAGTGTGTCACCTTTATGACACTAAGAAGTTTGAATACGAAAATAACTTTCTCTTAGATAGTCTAGCCTATACTTAGATTAGATCTCAATTTCAAAATATTATTCACACTACCAACCTTCCTAACCTTTTAACTCAACAAAACTATGGTGATATTGGAAATCTTCTCTTAATACTTTTCGAGCATAGAAACACAATTCTAAATAATTGAAAGTAATCCCTTACCCTCTTAAGTTTTGATAGACCAATTCGGTCTCAGTGGAAGTTAATCATCATCATCATCATGGTTCTTCAAAATTATTTGTATTTTGCTCGTGTCGAATGATGTAAGATTCCTTAAGGCCCACCTTCTGATAGATCTTGTCCCATCAACTCCAACACATCATTTGGGATTGAGATTAAAGATGTTTATACGTACCTTAAGACTTGCATACATCAATGTAAATCATCCTTTCTATCAACAATGCGAATTCATAAAGGTCTCCTGATTGACAAATCTTGTAAGTGACTCGACTCCAACACATCCATTCATGCCTGTTAGGATGTACTTAGTTACTTTGACACTCATTTTCATCATTGGTGAGTTGTTTCACATTGGTTAATGATTTACATTAATGGTTGGTAATCCAATGAATCCTTTCTATGTTTGACTTCAAGTAAATCCATTCACATCGATTGGATTGTTTCAATAGGGGTTATATCTGAAGACTATATGGTTCATGGTATCAACAACAACTAACAACAATTCATTTTCTTGTTCTAAAGTTTTTTGTAGCATGATCCAATACAGGACTGAAATTTAGTCTTACCCCAATTCTTCCAATGAAAATAAAATAATCTTTGAGCATCAACAACAACATTAGTATTTGCATCCATCTCTCCAACAAATTTCAATTCCATAGAATTCAACAGAAGAAAGTTTCAAGAGGTTTGTTTCAACAGTTACAAGATTCCGATAGTAGTTGTGGGAAGTATTGTGGCCTGTCATATCTGTTTCCATCATTCCATAGCACTTTTGCAGTCTTGAAACATCAATTCTACATAGTGTCTACAGCCTAGGAATCTCCACAATCTTATTCCTTATGATGGATTCCTTCTATTAGAATCATTTTTTTCAAGAAACTTCAACAACCACGACTACCGATTCTTTTCAACAAAATCATCTTCAATAGTTCAAGCATGTGTCATTTTCTAGATCTCTTGAAAATTCTCCAACCATGTAGTATCCCTACAAATGATCATTAAAAGGCAATTTGAGGTTCAATACTTAAAGTTTATGGCATCGATAGAAATCTGTTAGCTATGGGATTTCCTGTAGCAATTGGTCATTTCCGAAAATCCTGTAATTGCATGAGCATTTTGATGGTTAGAGAAGAATGAAACAATGAATATTCAGTAATAGTGTAGAAACATTCTCAGTGCCTAGTATCGATAACATACACCTCATGCAAAGAAAAATGGGGAAATATTTGGTAGCTACCAAAATGCAAAGGGATGAATTCCTACAACTGTTCACACCCAACATTTTGACTTCCATAGTAGTTTTAGAGAAAGAAAAAATTTCATCATTATTTCTAAGGGAGGATTCACATATGTTTTCTTATTAAAAAAGGATGAGATTTCTAGGGATAGATTATACAAGTCTTAGATTATAACTTAAAGTTATGTAGTCAAAAGATCGAGATTGTTTAAATTTTGATTCTTGTGAAATCTTCAAAAATAAGAAAATGGTAAATCGAGACCAAAAATGATGAAAACTCAACTCTTAGACCATAGGTCTTTTCCACACCATCTTGATCTCTTTGACTACCCTTCATACAAATCATTTTATTGCGAGAGATTCATAGAATTTCTCTCACAATATTCAGATTTCCCATAGCCTAATAGTGTATCTAGCATGGCTGCCAACTATAGGAAATTTCCAAACTTACATCACGATCTCTTTCTATTGGTCTCCAACAGATTTATCTTTATTATGCAACCAAGAGTTCATTGCTTGAATCTCATGTCATTAAACATCTGAAGGAGGTGAAGTTGGGTAAGCAAGCTCTAACTTCAAGTAGTCATCTTATATGGAAATTCATGCTCATAAGCCTTTTGAAGTTGCCACTTTTTGTCACCCTTTCTGTAGTTCATTCTTACACCCTTTTTACACTCTATATTCCTCTTCCCACTTACCATCACTTATTACCCTTTTTCCTTAATAAACTTTTAAGACATAGAGGAAAAACACCCTTCCTATTCAAATGTCTTGTATTATCATGATGTTTGGTTTTCAAAATATTTTTACTGTGTATATAAAAGGATATCATGTCAAGAACAAGAAAACCAACTACCTATAATCTAAATTCATCATATTGCATACCTACATCTTGTTCTCCTCCCTCCTTTGCCAAAAGACAAAAATTAAAAACAGAAAGAAAAGAAAAAGAAAAAATATATGAAAAAGAAAATAGAAAAAAAGTATTGTATGTATAAGAAAAAGAAAAAAAAAAGAAAGAAATAAAGGTTTTGGAAAAAAAGAAGGAACAAAAAATTAAGAATGGAATTAGTCATCAGTTATACAATAATGCACTATAATCGACACTCACTAGTATCATCATTGCATGAGGACATGCAATACCTTGAGTGCGGGGGGATGTTGGGCCTCGGTTTTGATAAGTTTTTAAGAGACATTAATATTCATTTTCCATAATTTCCCCTTTATCCTTCCTATAGTTACACCATTGGTGTTTTATATTGCCTTATTTCACCGATATTTTATCATCTGAACTTCACAAGAAATAATAATGCTAAAATATGAATATTCCATGTATTGTTGATGACATGGAATACAAAATCACGTTGTTGCAACACATAAGAGACACACCTAACATATGCACAAACCCACACCCCAAACACATAAGAGATACACCTAATATAAGTGACAATGCTAACCTATGCACACTTCCATGCATCTAAACCCTACACCTAATCCATGTAACTAACGGATACACCTAACCTATATACATAAAACACATACAAAACACACCCAACTTATGTCTTACTTTTATCCCAAGCCTATAAGAATGGTCCACAATTGTCATTGAATAATTTACATTAATGGCTTATTTTGTATTCTCCACAATTACTTTTTATGACATTCTCTATAAGATCGTTCACATTTGCATCACCAAAAATTAAAATATTTAAAATTCCATAATATCACTTTTTTATATATTAAAATCTAGACCTAGTGAAGTAGGGTATGCACACTTCCATAAACTTTAACATTCAAATTTCATACATCAATTTAATGTTTAGCTTGGATGACTTTAAAATTAAATTATTGTTATTATTATATTAAACATTCAAAATAAAATATTTATTTTATCTAAAATAATAAATTAATTCTTGATTCTAATAAAATCACATGATGAGTTTTGGTATAATGGGATCCTATAATGATCCCATGAAAATAACTAAACTCATAAATGGATTTCATGATGAATTTTGAAAATAACTAAACTCATAAATGGATTTCATGATGAATTTTGGTATAATGGGATCCTATAATGATCCCATGAAAATAACTAAACTCATAAATGGATTCCATGACTCGTGCTTCCTACCAGATTCAACACATATGTAATATCAACTAAAATATTATTTAAATAAATGTCATAAAAATTATTTAACTAAATGTGTCCATTCTTATTTAATTGAGTCTATCCAAGTATTTTGTGTATAATATGGAAAAGCAAAGAGTGCAATTAAAAAGGTGGGTTCTTTTTGCAATAACGTGCAAGTCGATTGCCATTACTTATTATTATCGTAAAACTATGCAAAGAATCATCAATTTCTTAAATCTGAGTGGGTATATCAAGTTGACCACTTGCTTGTGTTTCTTAAATCTGGGTGGGTATGTCAAGTTGAGTTGTATTGATAGATAAATAAATAAATAGTGTTCTTTATTATTATGCTAATAAGGAATATAAATGTTCAATATTATTTAACACACAAGTTGATTGTCTGATAGAAGAATGACTTTAAAAAACGTTTTTTTAAGCCTATCCCAATACGAAAGAAGCTTAAATTCTATAAGCAAAGTATATCCCAGGGTTCTATCATATGCTAGAGTGGTTTTCTGTGCTGAGACCACCTTTACAATACCAAACAAATCCAGTTCAGGGCACCCATTGTGATGGTTCTATCATATGCTAGAGTGGTTTTTTGTGCTGAGACCACCTTTACAATACCAAACAAATCCAGTTCAGGGCACCCATTGTGAGAGATTTTTTATTAACATGTGTCTGAAGAGGAAAATGGTATGCAGAGAACGAAGATAATGTAGAATTGGATGCAGAGTCAAGGTATAAGCCTGTAGTGTTGTTGATAGAACTTCTGTTGAAATACTGGTCATGGAGTTGGAGAAAGTGCTTCGTATGAATGGCGGTGATGGAGAATCCAGCTACGCACGAAATTCATGTTTTCAGGTGATCACTTGTGTATATCCATTGTTGAATACATACACAAATTATTCATATATTTTCATGTGACAATCAATATATTTATTATCTTATGACGATCCAACGCTTGTTTTTATGCAGGAGATTTCACTTGGTTTCCTGCATCCTTTCCTCGAAGAATGCATTCACGAGATGAAATTAATGATTCCGTGTGAAAGATTTTGCATAGCAGATCTTGGGTGCTCTGCGGGGCCAAACACACTTGTCGTAGCAGAAGCAATATCCATGGCCGTGCAGAAGAAGTATGCGCAGTCCTCGTCGGCACTTCCAATACCTGAGCTGCAAGTCTTCTTTTCAGACCTCCCATGCAACGATTTTAATCTACTTTTTCGCAGTATGCCGCCTGCTTTATTGTCGAGTAATATGAAGCAGGAGGAGGAAGAGAAGTTGGACATGATTAATGGATGCAATAACTCGCTTTTGGATGATCATGGGAAGATCATATCAATGGCGCATCAGGAGACTCGACGTTACTTTGCAGCAGGGGTTGCTGGTTCCTTTCACACTCGTCTCTTCCCAAGAAATTCTCTGCACTTCGTCTATTCCTCTTACAGTTTACATTGGCTCTCACGAGTACGTACGTTAATCAATTACACTATTTTTTCTATTTTTTTTCCTTTCTCTTTTACGATGGATACAAGTTTTTTTAAAAAGTCAGTTTGGAATCGAGAATGCTTTTTAGAGCTCCTTAGAGATCCATAATTTTGAAAATTTGTTATGAGTTCGAGAGAAGTCACTGGAGATCCATAATCCCCGAAACTTGTTATGATGGTTTGTTGTTTTTGGCCTACCAGGCTTTTATGAGCTTCGAACCTTGATGGATTAAGAAAATCTGGATGTAGATCATTTTTTTAATACTTCTCCAAACGGCTACTTTGTTGTAGATATAAGCTCAAATCCTTTTATTTATTTATTTATTTTTGAACATGGCTACATCTATTCAGCAAAATTAGCGGAAACTGGAACATGTGGCAAACTCTGATGTTATTGTTCAAAATAGCAATCCGCCATATGTCCTGTCAAACAAAAACCAAAGCACAAGGTGGATTTGAGTCTTTGTAGAACTATGCTAAGCAACTAAGAAAGACTATCAACTGAAAACAAGAGACAAAACTATAAAATTGCACTCTAGTAGTGCAAGGAGCCGCACTGAGAGTGCTCGCGGTAGCCAAAGCAAGGAAATTACACATTTGCACCTGAGGGGGTGTCGCTCGGATCGTTGCTGAGGGGGCCATCCCTGAACTGGAGCACGAAAGGCCTCGTGCAGGTCGGCAATTTATCTGGTCAATCATCTGGCTTTGTAGCTCAAAGACTAGCGCGAATTGCTCCGGATGGAAGAAGGGTGGTGGTACCTGGCAGAAATTTGGGAGTGTCGAGAGTGGTGGAGGCGCTAAGATTGGGCCGCCCTCCACCTCTGTGTCTAAGACCGCCGCCACTGCCTTGCTTGAGTCCGTTGGAGCCGCTTCCATAGCCTTCACCGCCTTGAGCTCCTCCACTACAGAGTCCTTGGTCTGAATTGTGTCCGCAAAGTCCAAATGGAGGAATTCCTCCTCAATTATACATGTGGCCTCTTCCCTGACTTCTTGTGCTTGTTGGACAATGGTTGAAGCACTGGTGCTTGCTCGAATATGGCTGGGGGGCTGCCAATTATCCGGCACTGTGAACAGGAGGGATTTTGGAGGAACCTGGATAGGTTCCTCTGGAATCTCTTGCTCAACATATGCCATTGACGATGTTCTAGGCTTCTCCCATCGCTGAGTCCAGGCAATGGACATGGTGCGCTCCAATCTCTGCACCCTCTGCTGTCTAGCAGCAAAACTATACCAGGCAGGGCCGCGTCGCGACCTACCTCTTTCCCTTGGCATGGTGGGGTCAGAAAGGTTGTTAATGCGCAGGGCGAAAGCAATAAGAGCCGACTAGATGCAGATCCAGTGCTCAGAGCGGTCGGGTTGATGGAGCGCAAAGGTGAGATGGAACCAACCTCGTCCGAGCGGGAGGATAATGCCGAGACCCGACATGACCTCTATACCAAGCTTCCCACTGCCATTACACCTTGTGGTTGCCATTCTTCTTGCGCGAGGGAGCTCTCCTCCCCTTCTCGTAGGGCAGTAATGGCCTCCCTCCATTTAATAGTGAGGTGAAGGGTGCTGTCCTCTCCTTCTTGTCGGGCAGTAATGGCCTCCCATTTAATAGTGAGGTGAAGGGTGCCGACCTGCCATATTAATGGCTTGGGTTTGGGGCTCTCTCGTTGCAACGTGGCACCCCATCTGGGACAAATCCTTTTATTTATTATTGTTCCCAAATTGAATCATTTTTTTTCTTTATCTTTGTGGTTTTTAAAGTCATGAGTATTTAGTCCAGGAGGTGTAGTGGAGGGTTGGTGTGGCTCAAATGCCCCTAAGCTAGTCCCACAGGTTATGGACAAACTAGCAAACAAAAAAAAAGTCATTAGTATTTATTCTCTGGTTATATTCAGATTAGATCTTATTTTCAAAATATATGTCACATTATAGAACTTCCTAATTTTTAAGTCATTAAAACTTTAGTGATATTGTAACCCTTCTCTTAATGCTTTTCAAGCATCCAAATAACATTTTAAAGAAATCCAACTAGTCTCTTACTTTTCTTAAAATAAGATAAACCAATTTTAATATCAATGGAAGTTAACCACCATCATCATGTAAATTTGGATCACTAACAGGTCCCCATTGAAATCAAGGATAAGAGCTCAAGATCGTGGAACGGCAAACGAGTGTTCATATCTAAGGACGGTCCTATGGAGGTGGCAGAGGCATATCTTGCTCAGTTTCAGAAAGATTTCAGCTCTTTTCTTGTAGCTCGAGCTCAAGAAATTGTTAAAGGAGGTTGCATGTTTATATACTTATCAGGTCGTGATACTGGTGATCCAAGAGACCAAGGTGCTAGTGGCGTCATAGGGGACACACTGGAAGCTGCCTTCAACGATATGGTAGCACAGGTATTTTATTCATTTCTAAATGAGTATAGTTTCATGCTATTAAGTACAGATATCGGTAATCTTTACTAGTTTCGGTATTTTAGTAGTAAATTTATTTCTAAACGAATATAGATTCATATGAATTCTGGATATATTTATAGGTATTTTTAATCATTTCAGTTGTTTAAATGATAGGTTAACATAGAATGGGATCAATTAACTATCCAAAAAAATATAAAAAACCAGATGCAAATCTCTGTGCTAAGCTGAATCTATGACATTCTCAATTAAAATGGTCAGCTTCTTTTCTTTGGTTTGTTTTGGAGAGCATGCAGGGACTGATAGAGGTGGAGAAGCTATACTCATTCAATCTGCCATTCTTTGCTCCTTGTGTTGAGGAAGTGATAGCTGAATTTGAGAAAGAGGGCTCATTCATAGTAAAAAGAGTATTGTTTTTGAGTGGGGTGGTAGAGAAAGCCAACAGACAAGGTTATATGAATATAGAGGACATGGATAAATGTCAGTCCTTTGGAAAAATGATTGCAAAACAATTTAGAGCAATTTTGGAGGGTCTGATTACCTCTCATTTTGGAGGAGAAATAGTGGAATCTTTATTTGAAAGATTTGCAGTAAGGGCTGCAGAGAACATATCAAAGTTATGGAAGTCCAACATCGAGGGAGGAGGAATCCTTGCAGTTGTTGAGCGAGCTTAAGTCCTCGCACCAAAAACTAATGAAAAAAGATCACCCTGTTAATTACATGACCTCTGGTTGAAGGATGGGGAAGGAGAAAAAGCTTGGATATATGCTCTGTAATGTTAATTGAAAAATATGAACAAGATTTAGTAGGTCATGACGTTAATATGGAACTTGGTTTATCTAATCTTTTAACGCAATCCACATCCAGCCATGGTTAGATATTTTTATAGATTTTATTTCGTTATATTTTGAACTTTTAAGTAGTACTCTTACCTTTTTCATAAATATGAGGAGCACTACATTTTATTTTGTTTTTTTACCTTTTCATAAATATAAGCAGCATTATATTTTATTTTGTTCGTAGTTATAGGAAGTAGGGTAGTTTGTCAGAGTAGGATATTGTTTCCATCGGATTATTATTGATTCAAATTCAGTGGGTATATTTGTGACCGTTCAAATTTTTTTTAAATTATCAATTCATGAAAAAGGAAAGAAAAAGACCAAAAAGGAAAGAAAAAGACTAGCATTATATTCAACTTTATTTTATGATAATAAAATTAATTTTYTTTTTCAAATTATTGAAATTTTAATAGATTTTAATAAAATAAAATGATTATTAATTTATATGAAAAAAATATATATATTTCATATAAAAATGTTATTTTTTTGGGAAAATAAAAATTAAATTGTTTTGGGTTATATTGTCAAAATGACTATTTTTTCATCAAATGATGGTATGTTTTAATCAAGCATATCTGATAAGAKTTTATACTACAATACAAGAAAGTAAATAATAAAAATGATTATTTTAAGAAAGTAAATAATAAAAATGATTATTCACATAATTAAAAGTTCAAATTGTTGTTATACCCAAGCATATCTTATAAGAGTTTATACTACAATACAAAAAAGTAAATAATAAAAATGATTATTCAAATTGTTGTTATACCCAAGTGGAGTACAACTTTCTCCCTTCTTCATATATTTAAACATTTTTAGTTATTTTAATATATAAATTTTAATTTTAATTTGTTATTTACTATTCTTAAAATCATTACAGTATATCATCCTTTATGCTAAATGCAATTACTCTCAACTTCTCTTTCAATCTTTCAAGATTTCCTTTAATAGAGCCTTGATGAACATGTGTACAAAATCTCCATTCAATACAATTGTCTACTACAAGTTATCTAATGAAGTGATAATGTATACTTATGTCTTTAATACAACCATCTAATACTAGTTTTTTCGGCGTTGCAATGGTAGAATTGTCATCACAATAAATAGTATAGGTCATACTTTGTTCTTGCTTCATATATAACAATATTGTTATCAACCAAAGTGCTTGACAAGTTGCTAACGTTATTGCAATATATTATGCTTCTATTTTTGCTAAAGAAATTGTGGATTACTTCTTTGATGACCTTGAGATAACACTACATCCAAGGATGGAAGCATGTCATGAAGTAATTTTATGGTCATTAATGGAGCTTGTCCACATTATCGATGTATCTAACCAAACCAAAAACATCAAATGAAGTGTACCAAACATTGAAATTGCATGAACCCTTTACATACTTGACTATTCTCTTTGTTGTACAAAAGTGTGTGTCACTTGGATGATGCATAAACCATGAAACTAAACTCACATCATACATTACATTATGCCTAGTGGCAATGAGATACATAAGGCTACCCACTAACCTCCTATTAAAATAGTAGGATCAACTTTGTTGCCATCATTCTTAACAAATTTCTTACCTAGGCTTACAAGTGTGCTAATTGCATTGAAATTTGTTATTTCAAACTTATCAAGTAAATGCATTGTATACTTTCCTTGTGAAATAAAAATGTCATCATTCAATTGACTTACCTCCATGCTAAGGAAATAATGCAGTAACCCCCAAACATATCATCTCAAACTCATTTATCATTGCTACTCTAAATTAATCCATCAACAAATCACTATTTCTAGTGTAAATGAATTCATCTATATATAATCATACAATCAACAACTCATTCTTACCCTTGGAATTCAAATGGATATTGGTTCACTTGCATTTCTACTAAAGCCATTTTTATGAAGATATTCATTTATTATTCCATACTAGGCCGTTGGATCTTGCTTAAGAACATATAGATATTTCTTTAGCTTGCAAACTTTATGCTTTGCAATGTAATTTCATACCCTCATGGTTGCTCTACAAAAATCTCCTTATCCAAGAAACTTATTCAAAAATGTTGATTTAGCATATAACTGAAAAAATTTCCTCTTAAATTGAGTTGTGAATGCCAAAACAATCCTTATAATATCTAATCTTGCAATGGGACAAAAGGTTTCATTTTTAATCTTGATCCATAAATAGTAGGTTTATGGCCTATCTATTTCATCAACATGGATGCTTACTATTGAATTGTAATATCTTTGTAATCTTCAACAAGATAAGTTCAGGCTTCTTGTTCCCTATTTAGATTTGTTTTCCAATACCTAGCTAATATATTTGTCATAGGAAAAATTAAATAAAAAATCTATATATTAGATATGAAAACCTAGCACTCTACTTGCAACACTTTTCTCCACTCATCACATCCTCAAGTAATAAACAAGATGTACAAACTCTTGACATCCATAAAATATTAAATATCTAATGTAATATTCTCATACATAAATAGTTATAAGTGCTATCACTACGCTTTGAATTGAGGGTGTGAAGAAGCTCTAGGTTGTATGCAGAGTTTACACATAGCCAAAGGTTATACCGTTCTAGATTATAATTACACAAATCACTAATGTTTGGTCTCCAACTAATATACTTTTGTAGAATTTACTTACACAACGCATTAGATTGGTTAATAGTGATGTAGTATTGATGTATACAATATAAATAACACCATATTAATCAAACAAAATAGTATTCCTCAAATTTCACATAACCATTGAACAAGAACACAATAGAGAACAAAATTCAAATGTGCAATAGACAAATTTTTTTCATGAAAACCCCAAACAGGAAAACCAAATTTGATGGTGATTTTATTAAGAGGAATTGATTGCAAAAGGGTGAGCTATACACATATTTAGTGTATTGTTACTCACTAGCAAGAAATTTGTAGGTGGTCATGTCTCAACAAAAATATTCACTCATCATGGGACAAACTTAGTGACTTTTTCTCCTCCAATCATCAAGCCTATTGCTTATTTTAGCTCTCATCTATACTATTTCCCTTCTTCATTTCATTCTCTACATGTTCCACTCAATGCTCTTCTTCATCACAAACTTCATTTTTAATGGGTAGCCTTGGAAGGCCAACCATCTCAATGATTCGTTTCAACTTCCAAGGGAATTTTGAACATTTTCTCAACTTTTCCAAAATAATTGAATGATTATTGCAAAGTTTACAAAGAGACTTTTATGAGGATCTTATTCATATCAAATCTATACCTCATTGGTTTTAGTAACACTTTGCTACCAATATAGCCTTGTACCTTTTAACTGGCCCATCCACCTTATGCTTCGTTTTGTATTCCACTTGAATCCTATGACATCCTTTCCTTGAGGGAGATCAACTAATTCTCCCGTTTCATTTATTCTATTGCATCAATGTCTACATTCATTGCTTCATGAAAAACGGTATGCTTCACTACATCTTCATAAAAACTTGGTTCAACTTGAACCTAAGAAACTAGAGAAAAATTAACAATATATCATTTATTGTTAGTCTTCTATTAAATTTCTTTGAGACACTTTTCCTTTCTTTAAGGGGACTTGGACATGATGAAGAAATGACCTATTGAAGGTGAAACTTGATTAACATTGGAACTTGATTTATTGCTAGATTTTGTGGGAAGAGGAGAGAAGTCGTTGTCCCATTAATACATTTCCACAATTGTTGGTTTTTATTGCTTTAAATATCCTTTCCATTTTCACTATCCCCCTTCATAAAAAATTACCTCACAATTGAAAATAAATTTATTTGTTACTAAATTTTGCAACTTATAACCCTTTATCTTCCACAGTGACCAACAAAAATACAATTTTCACTTTTGTCATCAAGTTTTTGTCACTTCTCCTTGTGATCGTGAGTAATAAAATGCATCCAAACACGTTAAGATGGGCCAAAGTAGGCTTTCACCTTTCGCTCCAACCCTATTATGGCATCATTCCCTTCACACTCTTTGTAGGGCATCTATTCAACAAGTAAACTGAAGTAGATAGAACATCTACCCTGTTAGGTAGATAGAGAGGTAGTGGGGGGGCCTAGAGGGCCCATAGTGATAATAGTGGAGGCCATTCAATGTAAGGTGGACTAGGTCCACTATAGTATTAAATAAGGCCCAATATAGTAGTTAGATATAATAATTCTAAGAGGACTTACCAGAAGGTTATACTTCTAGAAGGATCCTCCTCTAGAATGTTCTTAGGTGGTTAGTAACACTATATAAAGCAGTTCAAGCAATGTAATGTGATATGAGGAGAAGTATTGTATTTGGAGCTAAATCTCAATATGAGGATGCCCCCTCGAAGAGGCAAGTGAACAAGAGAGGATCCCTTCATAATATGATCCATTGTATGGTGTTGCCCTACCTCAAGGGTTTTGATATAATAAAGTGGTGGTTTTCTATATTGTTATTGTATATCTAATGTGGTGATTTTGTATTCAATATTTGGTACTTAACAAGTGGTATCA
>JASDQU010241116.1:256200-306461 GCA_032191745.1 Picea mariana | reverse complement strand
TGTAGTAGTTGGGGATGAATTTTACAAAAAAAAATTCATATATGAGTTCCTCTCACAATTTCACCCAATTTCAAAAAATAAATCATCTCAATCGGATCTCTAGAAGTGAAGGTATCGTTGATTAAAAATCAATGATTTTTGGGGGTTTTCGTGATGGCGACGAGACTGCAGAGTTCATAACTTTTCACAATGTACTCAGATTGCTACCAGATCAGTGCCATTTGATAGATAATTTTGATACATTTATTTTGGTACATTATATTTGGTGTTTGCAATGGATATTAGATTTCTCATGGAACTTCCACATAAGTTTGCATCTCTCGAGGGAATTCTATAGAAGATTGAAGCCATTGAGCAATATATTCACGAGGGGAAACAAATTATTAGTGCTAATTGTCAAAATTTTCAAATGTCCTTAGCTAGCATACATGAGAGATATCTTATGACAGACATCAGGGATGCATATAATCAAGAAGTCTATGCTTGGTATGATTTTGAGGCTGATTGTGATGATTGGTATATGGATAGTTGTCATTTCTAGGATGACAACCACTTTCATATTTTATTTGATGAATCTACTTCACCTTATGTAGAGAACATTATGGAGAGAAGTATAGAGCCTTCTATGAATACTAGTTTTCATTATTCTCCAGTACTAGTGTGTTATTCAGATGATTTTTTGGATATGGAGGGATCTACATATTTGGATCCCCATGATCAATGTAGATCTTTGGAGCATCATTTTCAATTGGTTCTTGAGTTCAGATATCTTCCACGTGGAGTTCACATGAGCACTTGGAAATGGGACCTTGGTTGACAATGGAAGTTGAAATACTTCAACATGTTGGTTTTTATTTCTCCATGGGACCATGATTCTCTAGTCCATTTCAACACTATGGTCCACACTTATCAATGGGACCCTGGTATATGGTTGTACATCAAGCATTGAGGAAAACGATTTAATAAGGGGGACGCAATGTTAGGTAGCTATANGGGGGGGGGGGGTGGCAGAGGGCCCATAGTGATAATAGTGGAGGCCATTCAATGTAAGGTGGACTAGGTCCACTATAGTATTAAACTATGGTAGTTAGATATAATAAATGTAAGAGGACTTACTAGAAGGTTATACTTCTAGAAGGTTCCTCCTATAGAATTTTCTTAGGTGGTTAGTAGCACTATATAAAGCAGTTCAAGCAATGTAATGTGATATGAGGATAAGTATTATATTTGGAGTTGAAGCTCAATAGGAGGATGCCTCCTCAAAGATGCAAGTGAACAAGAGAAGATCCCTTCCATAATAGGATCCATTGTATGGTGTTACCCTACCTCAAGGGTTTTGATATAATAAAGTGGTGTTTTTCTATATTTTTCTTGTATATCTACTATGGTGATTTTTTATTCGGTCTTTGGCACTTATCATACCCAAAAAGTGTTTGAAAGGCCCATTCATTGATCGTACTCCATGCCACTTCAGTTATTGTTCTATTTTTGTGTTCCTCCACCCCATTTTTTATGAGGCATATGGCTTCCAATCAAATACCTTTTTATTTATTCTTTTTGCAAAAATATTGGAATTCATGGGAATTAAATCCCCCCCATTCTATTTGTATGAAACACCTTAAAAAATAACAACTATGTTTCTATATAGTAGTTTTATGATACTTGCAAAAAAAATCTTATGATTTCTCTTTAAGAAACAATACCCATGTTCTTCTATTGAAATAATCATTTATGTAATTACTAATAGAATGTGTTTGCATTGGGCCATGTATATTTGAATCCACCAACTCAAGAGTTTCCTTATCCCTCCATGATATTCCTAGTAGACAAGAATATTTTTATTGTTTATCAAGAATGCAACATTCACATACCTAGTGCTTCTACTCCCTCATGAACAACCCATTCACCATATGTTTCTTGTACAACAAATGCAAACCATGAAATCTCAAATGGGAAAACCTCATATTCCACAAGAAACACCCATCATCTAGTATAGATTTTAAAGTTTGAGGAATATCAGTTGCAAGATTAAGGGGAAACAATGGATTGTTCATCATTGACAATTCTACCATAATTTTATTGCTACCATCTCTATCATAAATAACACATTTGTTGTCCTAAAATATTACTAGATATCACTTTTCAATTAGCTATCCATCACTAAGAAAATTGTGTTACAAACCAAGTGCACAATAAACATTAGAAATAAACTTCTTCTCACCTTGCTTTGTCTTGATTAGGATGATGCATTTACCCATTATAGAGATCATTGTCTTGTTTCAAAGCTTCAATTGGTACTACATTGATTCATCAATTTGGAGAATAGCTTCTTATTCCCTGGCATGCAATTTATACAACCACTAACACTACATCACTTGTCATTGCTACTCTAAATTCATCCACCAAAAAATCACCATTTCTAGTGTAAATGAAGTCATCTACATATAATCATACAATCAACAACTCACTCTTACCATTGGAATTCACATGGATAATTGGTTCACTTGTACTTCTTCTAAATCCATTTTTATGAAGATATCCATCCATTATTCCATACTATGCCCTTGGATATTGCTTAAGTCCATATAGAGATTTCTTCAGTTTGCAAAACTTATATTTTTCACTGTAATTTCATACCCTCACGGTTTCTCCACAAACATCTCCTTATCCAAGAAAATTATTCAAAAATGTTGATTTAACATCTAACTAAAACAATTTCCTCTTAAATTTAGTTGTGATTGCCAAAAAATTCCTTATAATATAAAATCTTGCAATGGGACAAAAAATTTCATTGCAAACATGATCCATAAATAGTAGGTCTATGGCCTATCTATTTCGTCAACATGGATGCTTACTGCCAAATTGTATTATCTTTGCAATCTTCAATAAGCTAAGTTCAGGCTTAATGTACCCTATTTAGATTTGGTTTCTAATAATTGGCTTGATCCGGATTATTTTCGGCACGAAATGAGAGCGGAGATATAATAAAGAAATGTATAGAGATATTGCAGATATTCAATAATATAACAGAAATATATCAGAGACGCAACCATAAACACAGATATACAGTAATACGCGATTTCTATTAATCAGAGAAATGTACAGCGAATGTAAAAATACAGAGTGAAAGACTCGCTAGAATGGTGGCAGCTTATCTCTGAGAAGAGATGTGACGGCTACTCGCATTCGCAAGAAGATGGTTACAATGAGGCTCTAGAGGCCTTTTTACAATAATCGGGAATGCCAAAAGTACTAGACATCCAAAAACCTAACCCTAGGAGATGAAGCGCCAAAAGTCATGTGGGCCCCATTTGGGTAAGTTGGTGCATCAACTTCCCGGGGTCGTAACTTTTGCATACGATCTCCGTTTTAGGCGTGTGATAGCTCGTTGGAAAGGTATCGTCGAGGAGATTAATTTTGGGGGCTCAATTATTCCTTTGGCTATCATTGAGAACCTCTATCTCGAAAAAACTTCATTTAGGCCCTCAAAATGGCCCCGGAAGTGAAAACCTGCTAAAAATAGTAAATTGCCAAAATGGCCAGAAAACTGTTTTGAGCCATTTGGAAAAGGTGGGTGGCCCCCGATATCCACCTGGATCATGGCTACTCTATTTGTCACATGGAAAATTAAATACAAACTTTATATACTAGATATGAAAACCTAACACTCTACTCCCACAACCATTGAACAAGAACATAATAGAGAACATAATTCAAATGTGCAACAGGCACAAAGTTTTTTTTTCATGGAAACCCCAAATAGGAAAACCAAATTCAATGGTGATTTTATTAAGAGGAATTGATTACAAAAGAGTGAGTTATACACAAATTTAGTGTATTGTTACTCACTAGCAAGAAATTTGCAGGTGCCCATGTCTCAACAAAAATCTTCACTCATTGTGGGATAGACTTAATGTATTCTTATTCTTTGATCATCAAGCATATTGTTTCTTTGATCTCTCATATCTACTATTTTCCTTCTTCATTTCCTCCTCTTTATGTTCCATTCAATGCTTTGCTTCATCACAACCTACATTTTTAATGGGTTTCCTTGGGAGGCCAACCATCACAATGATCCATTTCAACTTCCAAGGCAATTTTGAACATTTTCTCGACTTTGAAAAAACAATTAAATGCTTATTTCAAAGTTTACAAAGATATTTTGATGAGGATCCAATTCATATCAATCATGTACCTCATTGTTGTGAGTAACACTTTGCTACCAATATAGCCTTGTATCTTTTAACTGGCCCATCCACCTTCTGCTTCGTTTTGTACTCCATTTGAATTCTATGAGATCCTTTCCTTGAGGGAGATAAACCAATTCTCTTGTTTTATTTATTCTATTGCATCAATGTCTGCATTCATTGCTTCATGACAAATTGTACGATTCACTGCATCTTCATAAAAACTTGGTTCAATTTGAACCTAAGAAACTAGAGCAAAATTAACAATGTATTATTTAATGTTAGTCTTTTATTAAATTTCTTTGAGACACTTTTCCTTTCTTGAAGGTCTTCGAAATGACGGATAAATAAATTCTTGAAGGTGAAACTTGACTAATGCTGGAACTTGAGTTGTTGCTAGAGTTTGTGGGAAGAGGAGAGAAGTAATCTTCTGATGAATACATTTCCACAATTGTTGGTTTTTATTGCTTTAAATATTCTTTCCATTTCCACTATCCTGCTTAATCAAAGATTACCTCACATTTAAAAATATTTTTATCTGTTACTATATTTTACAACTTATAATCCTTTAGCTTCCCATGGTGGCCAACAAAAATACAATTTTCACTTTTGTCATCAAGTTGTTGTCACTTATCCTTGTGAACATGAGTACGAAAATGCATCCAAGCATGTTAAGATGGGCCAAATTCATCTTTCACCTTTGGCTCCAACCCTCTTGTGGCGTCATTCCCTTCACACTTTTTGTAGGACATCTATTCAACAAGTAAACTGAAGTAGCTAGAACATCTACCCAAAAAGTGTTTGAAAGGCCCTTTGTCTGATCATACTCCATGCCATTTCATCTATTGTTATATTTGTGTGTTCCTCCACATCATTTTTAATGAGGGGCATGTCTTCCAATTAACTACCTCTTTATTTCATTCTCTTTACAAAAATATTGGAATTTGTGGGAATTAAATTTTCCTCCTCTATCTGTATGCAACACCTTCAAAAACAAAAATTGTGTTTTTGTATAGTAGTTTTATACTTCTTGCAACAAAAATATTATGATTTCTCTTAAAGAAACAATACACATGTTCTTCTATTGAAATCATTTAATTTATGCACTTACCAATAGAAGGTTTTTGCATTAGGCCATGTATATCTGAATCCACCAACTCAAGAGGTGCCTTGGCCCTCCATGATCTTCCTATTAGAAAATAATCTTTTGTTGTTTCTAAAGAATGCAACATTCACATACCTAGTCCTTCTAATTAACCATGAGCAACCCATTCACCATATGTTTCTTATAAAACAAATGCAAACCATAAAATATCAAATGGCCAAACCTCATATGCCACAAAAAAGACCCATCATATAGGATAGATTTTAAAGTTTGAGAAATACAACTTGCAAGATTGAGGGGAAGCAATGGATTTTTCATCATTAAGAATTCTACAATAATTTTATTGCTACCAGCTCTATTGTAAATAACACATTTGTTGTCCTAAAAAATAACTAGATATAAATTTTCAATTAGCTACCCAACACTAAGAAAATTGTGTTCTAAACTAAGTGCATGATAAATGTTAGAAACAAAGTCCCCGAGGTGTAGGACAGTCGGTGATGGAGTGTGTTGTTAAGCCACTCCGTGATGTTAAAGTCACCGGTTCGAAACCTGCGGGGACAAAAAATCCAACCATGTTAAGGGTTGGTGTGGCTCAGGCCGGGTGCGATCCCCGGGTGATTTTGACGGCTTAGATGCCCCTGAGTCGCGGTTTCTCAAGCCACAGGTTAATCGCGTACCCAATAGGTTCCGCACAAATTAACAAACAAAAAAAAAAGAAGATAAACGTTAGAAACAAATGTATTCCCACCTTGCTTTTTCTTGATTAGGATGATACATTTACCCATTATAGTCACCATTGTCTTGTTTCCAAGATTCAATTGTAGTGCACTGATTCATCCAATTTGGAGAATAGCATCTTACTATTTGGCATTTGATTGCTACAACCACTATTTAAAAGGAAAACATCCTTTGAATATTCTCCAACCAAATTAAAGGGAGAAAACATATATCTAATATCCATATATTCTCTAATAAGTACATTGAATATAGGATTTATCAAAATACAAATTACCTCTATCAAAGTTATTGATGCTCCTTCATTTTACGTAGGCTCATCTTGGACTTCTTACTCTACCTTTAAATCTTCCTTTGCCTCAACCTCTATTTGATGAAGATTCTCCTCAAAAGCATTGATATATTATCTTGTTATTCGTATAATCAATTTTGACTTGTGAATCAAATGCATGTTCAAGAGTGTTGTTTTGCTTCATATGAGATATAATTGATATATTATTACAATGATGAGTGTTCCATATATAGGGAGCATATGGTGACCATCCATGAAAGGATGTGTCCCTTGAATAATCAATAATTATTTATTATTATCATTTACTTATTATATATGATATTTAATAATCAATAATTATATTATTACTTATTATTCTAAGAGAATGTCTTCCCAATGTAGTCCAAACATCAACACTCCCTCTCAACGAGGGAGGCATTTTTCATCATGCCAAGCTTGTTTTTGAAGTATACAAACTTCACCCTAGATTCATGATACTTGTCTATCAGTCTTGGGAGATGTCTCTTTCCCACCTGAATCGAGGAGAAACTCCTTCTGCGGTTCTCCCTCTTATCCAATTAACTCTCTCTAAGATCAGGCTCACTTTGGGTCTGCATGTAATAGCATATAACATATTGAGTCTTTATCATTCCTTGTCAAATCACCATGACTAGGACAAAGACCGCATCAATATTTTTCACCACAAGCACACACTTGTGAGTGAATGTCAACTCGATGATAACTAACATGTGGAAAGCACTTCAAGCACCTTGAGTCCATATTATTCCTTGTCATGATCAAGAAAGGACTACGTCTATGCCCATTTACCACAAGTGCATATTTATGATAAATGTATCCTATCTCCCTTGGTCTGCAGCCCAATCTAGGAGAAAGTATGCCTGATGTTGAAACATCAACACTCCCTCTTAGCTAGGGAGGTATCTTTCCATAGTAGTACACAACTATTTTCCAGAGACACACAGTCTTTGCCAGTGGAACACAACCACCATAGTAGAAAAAGGTTTATCACACATGGCACTCCCATGTGGACTTCTAGAGGATACTCCCTCTAGGAACACTTAGGGTCAACTCCCCATAGTGTGTGACGTCAAGGTCAACTCCCTTGACATGTCCTCGTGTTCTCTCCACAAGGGACGTGTCCTCATGTGCTCTCCACAAAGGGCTTTGGGATATAAGCCCAAATTCACTTATCCCTTCTCATATAAGTGTCCCGCTTATCCCTTCTTGGATAAGTGTCCTCGCAGATCAACTCAACTCAATTCATAGAGGAGTACAATATAGAGAATGTTTGTCACACATGGCACTCCCATGTGGACTTCTAGAGGATACTCCCTCTAGAAACACTAGGGTCAAATCCCCATAGTGTGTGACGTCAAGGTCAACTCCCTTGACATGTCCTCATGTGCTCTCCAAATCCACAGAAGTATGTTTCCTGATACACCAAGAAACCACGGAAGATTCCAAAGTGAAGCAACACTTGAAGGTGGTCTTTCTTTCCACTGTGATCCCTACCCAATAAGAGTCAATATATTGCTTCCATATCATATCAATATTGGAAGTATATCTCAGACCATGTCCAACTATGCCTTGCAGGTATCTTAACACATGCTTTAGAACAATCTAGTGTGTCTATCTCGCCTGACTCATAAATTGGATAAGTGCACTCATTACATAGAAAATATTTGGTCTAGTGTTAACCAGATACATCAATGATCCAATTAACTGTCTGTACAGGGTCAGATCAATCTCATCGGAATCAGAAAAAGACACACTTAGTTTCTTCAAATTCATCACCATTGGTGTAGTTATGGGATTACAGTTCAACATCCTAAACTTATTCAATATCTCAACTGTGTACTTCCCATGACTCAGGAAGATCTCATCAGTTCTCTGCCACAAATCTAGTACCAAGAAGTAGTGCATCATACCAAGGTCCTTCATCTCAAAATCAGAGGCCAATGCATACTTGCATTCAACAATAAGGCTCTTTTTACTGGTGAGAAATAAATCATCAACGTAGAGGACCAAAATCAGAGACTCACCATTAACTATATTGTAGTATAGATTAGGATAAACAACACTTTTGTTGAAGCCCAAAATCATCAGGTGTCCATCAATCCTCGCATACCAAGCTCGAGGTCGTTGCTTGAGTCCATATAAGGCCTTCTTCAACCTGCACACATGAGACTCCTTCTCATGTATCATGAAACCATCTGGCTGCTTGATGTATACTTCTTCCTCAATATATCCATTGAGAAAGGTTGTCTTTACATCCATATGATGTACTCTCCAACCCATGGATGTTGTAGGGGAAATAATCATCCGGATAGAAGTGTATCGAGCAATAGGAGCAAATGTCTCCTCATAATCTATTCCCTCCACTTGAGAGAATCCTCTATCAACAAATCTCATTTTGTGCCTCTCGATGCTCCCGTCAACTGTGTGTTTGATATTCTAGATCCATTTAGAAGTCACTACATACTTCCCCTCATGTATCAGAACAATATCCCACACATCATTCTTCATGATGGATTGATACTCTTCCATCATGACATCTCTCCATACTGGATGAATAGTTTCCTCCTCATAACATGAAGGCTCATAATCAATTATGTGGCTCATAAATGCAGCATAGCATGAATATCTCAGATGTCTCTTGATCTCTTGGAAGGTACCACAAGGAGTTGCTTGTCCTTCTACCTCCTGTAGAGTCTGACGGTCCCATGTAGGTCTCTTCCGACCTACTGAAATCTCTATGGGAACATCAACTAGAGTTACAGGATCAATGTGATCAATTTGATCAATAGGCTCAATTGTCTCCCTCTGAACTGCTGGAGCGTGAAGGGAAGAAGGCACCATCGAAGCCTGTACCTCACTATGAATATCCATGTGAGATCCTCTGGATCTCATGAATGATACCTCCTCCTCAAGGGTAATATCTATGATCACCTCAATCTGTCTCTGACTAGGGATGTAGATCTGGTATGCGTTCGAAGACTCACTGTACCCCACAAATGTACACTTTATGCATGAATGGTCTGGCTTGGTCCTTTTCTCCTCGAGTACATGAATTTATATTGGACACCCAAATATATTGAAGTGTCCAACCTCAGGCTTCACTCCGGTGAAGGCCTCCTCAGGCATCGTGTTCCTCAAAGTCTTATGAGGACTTCTGTTTTGAACATACATTGCATTCATGGATGCCTTTTGCCACATAAACATAGGTAAATGATTATCATGCTAAGTCATCTTGGACCTTAATTGATATATCAAGGTTCCATCATGAAACCAATGTCTTAGGAAGCTGAAAAAAAATCAACACTCCCTCTGGAGATGGAGGTGACTCCTCCTCTATCTCTGTTCCCTCTGACACTGAAGGTAGTTCTTCCTCCTTCTCTGGAGGTAACTCAATATCTTCTCCCTCTGGATGTGGTATCGCCTCCCTCTCTGGGAGTGCCTCTACATACACTAGAACTGATGCCATGCTTGCTTCCTCAACATCTCATGGTTCGACTCATGTATTGGGATTGCTACACCTACTCCCTATGAGTCTCATAATTTCTTTTCCTCCTCTACTAGATCTACCATAGTTGTGCTACAGTCAGTCTTTGACTCGTTGTATCCATTATCATTGGAAATTTCTCTGCTATTTGGCATGGTCCCATCCTGGGAGGTACATTTCTCCTAGAGACTTTTTTCCTTTGAGCATCATGTCCGACAATGTCTCTCCTTGATATCATGTTGGACGATCTTTTCCTCCATGTCTTCCTGCTACGATCGTCATTATGGATTCGTATCAGAGCTATTACATGTGACCTTATAGAAACAAGAAACAAGAAAAAAAAAAGCATATCCTAGAGGATATCAATTTATCTTGTGCACAACTATATACAATAACCCTCCAAATAATATGTTTTCTACTATGACCAACACACATTCATCATATACTCGATGTCAAAAGGATACCAACACACATTCATCATATACTTGATGTCATACGATTACCAACACACATCCAACAAATACTCGATGTCATACGGCTACCGACACACATCCATCATATACTCGATGTCATACAACTAACCATGCTGATTTTCTAGTGTTAAATTAAACAAGCACAATTTTATGCAAGTGGTAATTACTTCCAATGATATACGATATTACTTTATTAAAAACTAGAACAACACTAAGTAACTCTGAAAATTTCAACTTCTTACTCTCTTCCTTAATCACTTATCCCATGTGTGAGAGAGAAAAAATGTGTGTGTCTATTGGTGTGTCTTTCAAGTGTCTTTTTATAGTAATAGTATATTGATCCAAAAACAAAAGACACATCTATTTGAAAATAAAATTTAAAATAAAATAAAATTGTATTTCTTATAAATAGTTGGAGAATACCTTCGTAAATACCTGAAGATTAATTTGGTTATAATACATCCACATAGCATTTGAATTTTTTAAATTGTTCCTCCATAATTCATGTGATTCTTTGCATAAATATAGGTAGAAGTAAATATGCAACACTCATATTTAGGTAATTAGACATTTTTACTAGAAATTATTGCCCCCCATAATTAATGGAATTCTTTCTAAACTTTAGGTAGGAGTAAAAACTAAATATGTTGTACATAGAGATTGTAACAACCCCATAAATTTAACAATCCCAACATTTTACTCTACTCTCATTTTCCTGGGCCCTCCTGTGAAGGAATCAAGCCCAATCTCGCTTTGATACCATGTTGTTTTTCTTCATATGAGATATAATCAATATATTATTACAATGATGAGTGTTCCATATATAGGGAAAATATGGTGACCATCCGTGAAAGGATGCGTCCCTTGAATAATCAATAACTATTTATTATTATCATTTACTTATTATATATGATATTTAATAATCAATAATTATATTATTAATTATTATTCTAAGAGAATGTCTTCTCGATGTTTTCCAAACATCAACAAAGAGAAGTGCAATTTGTGGACTTATCCATTTGTTGTTGGACCTAAGTTTGAATTGATCCTAGGAGCTATTCAACAAAATGCCAAATTGTTGGATTCTTCAACCACAACCACCACTTAACCAAATTATGGAGTCAAAACTATTAATATTTTTTTGGCTATCTTTTGATCTAGAAATATTTATCCATGATTCCTCACTTGACCTATTATTCCCATAGCACAGGCTAAAAAATATCACATAGATTTTGATTTTTTCATTGACAAATTTTCAAATGATCTCTTTAGTAATTGAAGTCTAAATATCTTCGCCTTAGTTTTTCCTTAATATGAACTTTGTAGGATATCATAGAATTCCTTTGACTTGATCATTGATTCAATTATTGGGGAAATTGACTTGTGCATGGCTTGTCAAATGTAGAAGAGTTCCTTCAAGTCCTTTTTCCTATTTTTCTTCAACTAATATTTTTGAGACCAGATCCATGTTTTGTAAATGGTTTGGTCAAAGGGAAATGGGTACCCAATTTTAAACAAACTCATAAATCTTGAGGACATAATAGTGTATTCATCTTAATGCTCTAAAATGCATAATTATCCCCCTCAAACTAAGGGATTTAAGACTAAGTAAGGTTGATTTTATTGTTTTGGGTGTCCATGATTCCTTTAGCTTTGAGGTACTCACCTTCTAAAACACATCCAACTATTGAGATTGCTAACATGGATTTTAGGGATCTTTTAATGTATTGCAAATTGTTGGAATGGTGGCTCTTACTTTAAAAAAAAAATCTAATTCCACATTTTTCTTTGATACCAATTGAAGGTTTACAGTAGTAGTTTACAACATAACAAAAAATAGTAAACAACAAAATTGAGTATTTCATGTGGTGAAATGTGAAAATATATGTTGTCACGCCAAAATAGAGGATCACTTTCCTTCTCTTTAATATATTCAAAGGTTTGTGTTTACAACAATATATAGATTGTAATGTAATTTTTATATATCATTCTTATGTTGTCCTCATATGCATGTGTTGCATCCTTTTATTATAAGACATAATCGTTATAATATATATACCATATGGTGGGGAGTGTGGCATTTTGATGACGCTACAAGATGCCTTTATCATTCCTAAGGATGAGGGGGGGACTTGATTTGATTGATGTGGCTACTCAGGGGATCATTCTTGCAACTAAATGGGTGGTTCATTATTTGGAGGGGTCTTCTCCATGGTAAGTTTTTTTGAGACAAGATTAAAGCTCGACATATGAGTAGGATATGTGAGTCATTTGGTTTATGCAATTCAATTTTCTCTCCACCCCAATTTCAAATTTTGAACACATTTCTTTTCATGAGAATTTGGTCTACCTAAAGGAAGATTGCAGGTTTGGTTAGGTGGAAAATGGTTAGAAATCATGTAGGTTGGGATTTAATAGCTAGGAATCCTATTTGGAGTGGAGGACTCGGGGCACTTGTATTCCTAAATTTTCATTCTTTTAGGCAAGATGGTTGAGTAATAAAGGTATATTTCTTTGGTGTGACCTTTTGGGATACATATGGACATTCCTAAAAAGGATTGGCATACTTTGGCACATAAGTATTCCTTGTGCTCTGTAGACCAACCCATCATCATGGACCTTATTGGATTCATTATGTGGGAATATTTGTTCAAGATGAACATTGATATGTAGGGGCCAATATGACATGATTGCGGTTGGATTTTTGGGCATCCACTTCTTCAATATGATTTGCATAGTTGTACTGCATCTTGCATCAACACCAAGATCTTGGTCTTGTACACAATACACGATGAGTGTCTTCATATGTTAAGGGTCAAAAAATTTGGAGGTTTCATAGTGTTTGTTCAATGTAGGTATCATATAAGCTACATGTGTTTACATGGATAATTATCTACCAAGGCCTTCCTTCCAAGGCTTAGATAGTGAAACGTGGTCACTTTAATGGTCTCTAACCCATTTGCAGCCATTTTCAAATGGTGAAGAATATGTTGTGGAATTACCATTGTCCGAGAGTTGTTGGAATAATATGCATAAATGGAATTAAACTCTTCTTTAGGTGAGAGTTCACTAGCATGTAGATCTATTTGGTGACTCTAGGTCTTTGGTTCACTCTAATTTCAGTGGCACATATGAAAATTTATACATTTTTTGTCCTTTGGAAAATATATTGTAAATGTGTTTTTGAGAATGAGGTCAACTATGTGTCACCTTGCTGCCATATGTGGAGGGACAAGGTACTCATGAAACTATTGGCTAAATAGTTCTATCATAATGATTCCACCTTGCTAGAACATGATACATATTCGAACATATAATATGCAAAAATATCAGTTGGTTAAAAGTTGCTTTAATAAGGTCAATTGGGTTTAGCTCGAGTGGTTTGTGTTGAGGGGTGTTTCCCCCCCACTCAGGTTCAATTCCCGCAAGTGAAATGTTTGGATATTAAATGACCACGCTATCTAAAAATCCTCAGCTTTCTACCAAATTTGGTTTACCTTGGGTTTCCCTGGGAGTTGTTCCCACACAACAAAATAAAAATCCCATATTTGTATATGTATCAATTGTTTGTTAGAAATGGAGAGCAAGAGTGCGGGCATCTATTGCGATGGCTAGGTTTTTACCTAACCATCGGTTCTCTGGTTTCTGCACTCATTTCTAGAATCCCTCATAGCCATCCCAAGTTTCATGTCCATCACCTTGGTCTCTGGAATCACTACTAGCCTTTGCACATGGTTTGTTTTTGGTGATGTGATGGTAAAGGATCTTGATGGTTATGACCAACATCTTCGTTTTCTATGGACTGGAAGTTGTCTGAAGCATCATGGGCAGGCCCTCGGTTGACATAGGAAGGTGTGCCAAATGAGATGATTCCATCCCCAGTCTGGACTTATTGGGAAACTTTGTGGCAAAACAAAATTCTATCATTTTGAAAGATCATGGTTTAGTCTATAAGTTCTTAGGCCTTTGGCCTAGTCCTAGGGTTGTTCTTGACTAGATTTCCAAGAATTGGCCTAAGAAATATCCCTTGGATTTTTATTGTGGGAAAGGATTTTATGTATTTATTTTTAAAACCATTGAATATCGGGACCATATCTTCATATTTGGCCCTTATTTCTTAGGTTCCAGGGGAATGTTTCTTTCCCACTAGACCCCCAACTTTAACCCAAATATGGAGATCTATTCTGCTCCTATTTGGATTATAATTTCATGCCTCCCTCTTATTTTCTATGGTGAAGCCACCTTCTAAGTCATTGGAAATAAACTTGGTCGATTTATAGCCCATTATGAACCAAAGGGAAATATCTACACATGCACTAGAATATGTGTAGACATGGATTTTTCAAATGAACTTCTAGAGGAATTGAACTATGAGTAGGTTCCTTTCTAATGTAACAATTTTCATGAATATGGGCATTTCACCAAAATCTACCCCAAAGCTAAATAATCGCATCCATTGCAGAATAATGTGGATCAAGGATTCAAGCAAGTTTTAAGAAAGCAGAAGAATCAATAGTCCAATGGGGCTCGGCCTGACCATATATATCAATATCTCCCATCTATTCCCTCCAATAATAGATATGAAGCTTTGGAATCTCAAGATGAAGAATCAGAGGATTCTGTGGAGAAATTTCCTCATCAAAACAACCCAGAGATCAAATCTGAGCAATAAACAAAATAACAAAGAATACAAAAAATACAGTTAAAGGAAAGGAGGCCTTGCTTGGGGTAGTGACTCTTTGCATGGGAACGATCCAGATCCAATTCCTATATATAATACTCCAAATGGGGTTTTAGTTGCTCCCCTTGATCCTTCTATGGGAGTGGAAAAGGGAGATGCACATGAGGGAGAAGATTCTAAATCTCCCTCCTTTGTAGAAATTCTAAAGAAGAATCCTTGTCCTTCTCCCCCTCTAACAAGAGGAAGAAAATCAAACAAAAATCGTAAAGAGAAAGAAGCAGCATCAAGAAACTCAAGAGGATCAAAATCAAGAATATCAAGGGGCTCCCAACGATCCATGGGTAACATCGCATATAGTTATGGAATAGCTTGGATTGTGAGTTAATTATGTTTTTCCTCTGCATTTTCTTATGTAATCAATTTGTAAGGATTTATTCTTGGAATTAGGAATTAGTTAGTTTGAATTCAGGGAAGTCTTGGTCTTGGTTCATCAAATACAACTTGGTAATTTTGGTTCGTTGGTACCATAGTATAGTTAGAAAGTTGAAGATTTGGAAGTATGTATTATGTCGTTATCTTCATCCCGACCTTTTTAATAAATATTTTGTTAGACAATTGGTTTAGATTGATGGACAGTTGGTTTGGATAGTTGGTTGTCATTGATGTCAACCCTTGGAGAGTGATATTATAGATTGATGTCAACCCTTGAGTATGTTCGGTAGCACATTCTAGTAGCTCCAGAAGTATGGTTAAATAACCCAATTTTGGTTGAGGAATAATGTAATGAAGATCAATAAATTTGTAGGTGAGACTATTCTATATGAATACTACATGTCGTGTAGTTTTCAATGATACGTGGTGCGTCACGTAGTTCCTCACGGTTGAGGAGATATATCTTAGTGAATTCAAAGAACCCTCATGAGTTATCTAGAAGCCCCTAGAAGGTCAAAGAGTCAAATTATTCTAGAAGCTCCTAAAAGAAAATGACTAGTCAAAATGGTCGCAACTAGGACTTAATCATGGGTTAAGTTGTTGCAATAAGAAAATAATTAAAAATAAATTAGTTGCAACTAGAAGTGGTGAGTTTACTATTTGTGGATAAAGTGGTTGTAAGTGGACAAATTAGTTAGAATTGGGTTAGCCCTAAAAGAAGGAAGTTGGGTAAAACAATTAGAAGATAATCCCTAGAGGAGCTACTTGGAGATTGTAAATAAGAGAGAAAGGATCTATTATTGTGATTAATATATTGAGAACATTAAATATATCTTATGTTGTGAAAGGTTTATTGCAGGTACTCATTGATACATCTCAAGTTACGTAATTCTAAGATAGAAAAGGAGGATTGATGATGAAAGTTTCAGAGTTGCAGAGTTTCATAAAAACCCTAGTTTTCTGAAGTTGTACACGGGTTGTAGAAGGATAGGTCACGTACATACGCAGTCCACAGAAGTTCAGGCCGTGTACATACACAGGATGTATAATAGGAAGCAACGTACATGTGCAAAAGGTCATGAAAACCTAAGTAGATGTTGATTCTAGGTCCCCAGAGTCTGAAAGCAAGTTCTCAGGTCAACATTCTACAGGTTCATATCAACTACATAAGTTATGGTATGGCTACATGTTTTTTTTAGACTTTCTTATGATATGGTGAATGATTGATGCATTCTTGATATGGTTGGTCTTGTACTTGGATATGATATATGCTAGTTGGTTGGCTAAGTGAGAATCACTCTTAAGTATGGTACAATATTGATGTAATTGTACTTAGTTGAGGGATATCTATGCTGTATGATGATGTATGCATGAGGGACATGCATAGGTTGTTGGATATTCTTCATTGATGACATGGTACATATCTACATATGGTTGATGATATAGAGTGACAAGTTACATGTTGATGTGATAGAGGCAACAAAGGTCTGAAGGGACATAAGTTTTGGAGTTGCAAAACCCTAGTTTTTTGAGGTTGTACGCAGTATGATAGAGGACAGGTCGCATACATACATGTGATGTAGTATAGACAGGTCGCGTACATATGTGTGTTTCAATATAGATAGGTTGTGTACATGTGGAAAATATTTAAACACCATCGATACAATTGGACATATTGTTATTTGTCTACAAGTTGGGTCTTTTACTTGAGGGTTGGATTCCTCACATATCAGTTGGTATTGAGATTTGCAAGCTGGGTCTCGTATTTGAGAGTTGGTACTCTCTTGGAGTTGGTGCTCTTTTTAGTTGGTGTTGATAAATCTCTGTAGATTGTAGTCTTCATGTCACAACATAATAGAAAATCTTAAACATGTATATGGTTCTCATTGTGTTCATTGTGATGATGGTTTAATTGTGAATGAAAGTAATGAATTATCATGTTTGAAGAAGTTTCTAACTAAAGAAAGAAAGAATTGTGAAAACATCCACACACTAATTCAGCCCCCCCTCTCAGTGTGGTCAGTGTGTCCAACAACTAGTATCAGAGCAGGCCTTCACTATAAACCTTACAAGCTTGAAGGAGATCCATGGGCACACAAATGGATGGACATGCAGTTCCCTCCATATATGAAGTTCCCTTCTTTGATGATATAGATTACTTGGCATGGAGAATAAAAATTAAAGTGTATTTTAAGTCAAAAGGAGCAGGTGTTTGGGACACAGTTGTTGTTGGATTAGTTTCCTCGAAGAATCAGTCAAAATTTGTATCTCAAAAGGAAGAAAAGAAGCACAATGTAGTGGCACTCAAGACTATATTCATTGGACTCTTAGGTTATGTTAAAGAAATAATAGGACAATATACCTCTGCCAAGGACCTATGGATAAATCTAGAGAAGTCATATCAAGACTCAGTCACCAATGAAGGTAAAGACTCTCCAAAATATTATGTTTGCAATACTTCTAAATGTAATGATGTTGAATGTTCTCCTGCAAATAAAGAATAAGATCTAGCTGAAATAGAAGAAGTTTGTGTAGAATCAACTAACAGTTGTCTTATAGATGAAGAGGAATATTTGTTGAATCTTAAAAGTAAAGTTATAGCTGAGTTACAAGAATTTAGCAGGGAAATAGGATATAATTCAGTTTCTTTTGAGTATCTTGAAAAATACACTAAGAAAGACCTATAAAAGTACCAAAGGCATACCATGGCACTAAAAAAAATGCTCAAGGAACAAGAAGAAGAGATCAAGAGACTAAATACTGATGCAATTAGTCAAGTAGAGGAAAAGAAGAAGGTAGACGATGAACTTAGAAAAATCCTTGAAGAGCTTAAAGAAACAAGAGAAATCAATGTCAATCTGAGGACCCAAATTGAAGAAGACAAAAGGATAGAGGAACTATTGAAGAATCAGGTAAATGAAAAGGAAGAACCATGTCATAAGCTGGAAGCAGAAGTTGTTGATCTCAGAAGGAAAGACGAGAATTCAAGAACTCATGTCAAGTTCATGAACAACTCAATAATATTGGATGAAATCTTGGATAGTCAAAGATCTCCAAATGATAAATCTAGTCTTGGATACAACAAGGAAGTTGCACACTCTGAAGTTGGCACTTCTAAGAAGCATGATGTAGGTCCTTCATTTTCAAATGGTGAAATTAAATTTTCAAGTCAAGCACTTGCACAAAGAAAGAAAATATTCAGAAGATCAGAGCAACGAAGACACCAAGAATCCATCCCTACATATCAAAAATTCAGAAGAGAGATACCTTCAAGGTTGACACAAAAAAACAAGTATGAAAATGTTTTCAATGGTCATTGTTTCTCATGTAATGATTATGGTCACAAATATTTGGATTATAGACATTATGCAAGGATAGATGTTGGAAAATTCAATAACATCTTAAGATGTTGGAGATGCAATCTTGTCAGACACATTGTTGCACATTGTCACACCATGAGATGTTACAACTGCAGTGGGTTTGGCCACAAATCCCAATATTGTTGGAATTCAAGGAGACGGTTAATGATAAATGCTTCATAAAATATGGAAAGAAGAGAATGGAAGAATTTTTTTATTAAAAGATTGGAATCTCAGAGAGCAAGTACTGAAAAACTAGGACACTCTCAGAAGTGGATGAAGAAGATTGAACATCTAGACATTCAAATGAAGGCATAAATAATGAGGTAAGCTTAATATTTTTTTAGGCATACGTGGAATCCTGTGGGAAAAATCACGTACATATGTGAGGTGACTCATAGAAAGGTCGCATACATACATGAGTTGTCTGAAGAAAGGTCGTGTACCTGAGGTAAATATTTAAAAAATGGTGTACAAATGAGTTGTAGCATGGTTTGATGGTACAACACGGGTTATCAAAGGTCTGATGTTCCATGTCAGTAACAAAGCTACAGGTATGAACATAATATTTTTTGATGAATGTATGGTGATGATATATGGTTGAGTTTTGGAGCATATGCTTGAGACCTATCTTGGATTCATGGTACAAACCGTAGTGTGTGGATTGTGGCATCTTTGTTAAGGTACAATGTTGGTTATGTTAAGTAATTATCAGTAAGATTATGGAACTTTGTTTATATCATGATGATGTGATGCTAGCTAGATATATATCCTTGATCTAGAGGCACATGATTAGAGGCACTATTGGTTGTATAATACTTGTTGTAGTGAATGGTTTTGAGGCAGATCTGTTGAAGTATATTGTTGGTGCATGTCTGAGTTTTATTGGTATATCTTATGGTACATTGTGAGAGGATTTTGTTAGTGGTCTTGGAATATGATTGATACACATTTGAGGCTACATAACAGTGAAGGTTTGGCACATGATTTTATGTGAGGTTTTATGGTATTTGGATCATGGATAGTGTGATGTATTGATAGAGGAATCTTGTTGGTTATATTCATATATATCTTTGGTATGTAGTTGAGGTACATGTTGGGTACATGTGGAGACATATGGTTGACGAGTTGGAAAATACATGAGGTGCATGGTATGGTGATGTTGGTACATCTTGATGAGTCATAGATTGATCTATAGTTGATGCATGTTTGGTACATACTTGGTTGGCATATATGTATTGGTATACTTTTAGAAGCACATCTTGATTGTGGTAAATCTTGTTTATGTTTGTGAGTAGTCTTACTAAGTTGATGCACATATTGATGATATTGTGCATATGGTTGAGAGTTGTCTTGATGATTGAACTTGGTGAATATATATAATTTGGTTGATGAGATTGATGATATAGGTTGTTGGTACAGGTTGTGTTGTGCATAGTTGATGCACTTGTGTTGGTACAGGTTTTGTGCATGGTTGATGCACTGGTTGATGGTGCATGGTTGATGGTGCTTGGTTGATACATGGTGTGCTTGGCATGGTGTATGGTTGTTGATGTTATTGTTATTGGTACATTGATATAGAAACT
The DNA here is from genome assembly GCA_032191745.1 of Picea mariana. Taxonomy (NCBI): domain Eukaryota; kingdom Viridiplantae; phylum Streptophyta; class Pinopsida; order Pinales; family Pinaceae; genus Picea; species Picea mariana. Next base: position 286,106 of record JASDQU010241116.1, on the reverse strand, counting down.
TGATGATGATCTTGATATATGTTTGGTACACATTTGGCACATATTCTTGGAATATAGTTGAGGCACTTCATTGATGATATCTTATGGTATATGGTATGGTGTTTATGTACATGGTTGATGTGCATGGTTGGCACATGGTATAGAACAGGTTGTACATGGTTGATTATTTGCTTATGATTTACTATTCATTGTTGATATCATGAGATAGTATGTATGTATACACTTGTTGATGGTACATGTACATATTGATGCATGATACAAGCTGTTGTGACAATGATTGGTTGGATAGGTTATTGTGATAGTGATCGATTGACAGTGACAAAGACAATTACAACAACAATTACAGATGATGGATCATTGTATGATGCATGGACAGGGCCAAGGATCGTCAAAGGAATAGAAGATCATGGTATTATTGATGCATTATTATTGAGCATTTGATCATTGTTCTGGTAGAGAACTAGTATCCGTAGCAGAACCAAATTGCAGTGGTAGCATATTGTTCACAGTGATTACACGACATCTTACAGAGAATAAAGGGGGATACATACCCATAGGGGGAGTTATTATTCTTCCCATGATTGGTTACAATAGGTACAGTATCAGGAGGAGACATATTGATAGGGGGATTTAACCTTTGGTCATAGATATTTGTGAAGAGAAAGAACAGATGCATGAAGACAAGGGGAACAACCCCAAGGAGAGATACCTTTTTCCATTGATGTCAAACGAAGAGAGATAGAAACAATGATCAATAGTATCAACATGAATTTTATCATGACTAAGTGTTGACATAAATGTTTTTTTTTTCCATCAATGCCAAAGGGGGATATTGTCACACATTTTGGTTTAGATTGATGGACAGTTGGCTTGGATAGTTGGTTGGCATTGATGCCAACCCTTGGAGAGTGATATTATATATTGATTTCAACCCTTAGAGATTGATTTCAACCCTTGAGTATGTCCGGTAGCACATTCTGGTAGCTCCAGAAGTATGGTTAAGGAACCCAATTTTGGTTGAGGAATAATGTAATGAAGATCGGTAAATTTGCAGGTGAGACTATTCTATATGAATAGTACATGTTGTGTCGTTTCCGATGATATGTGGTACATCACACAATTCCTTGCGGTTGACGAGATATGGTTTAGTAAAGTTGGAGAACCCTCATGAGATATCTAGAATCCCCTAGAAGGTCAAAGAAGTCAAATTATTCTAGAAGCTCCTAGAAGAAGTTGAATAGTCAAAATGGTTGGAACTAGGAGTTAATCGTGGGTTAAGTTGTTGCAATAAGAAAATAATTAAAAATAAATTAGTTGCAACTAGAAGTGGTGAGTTTACTATTTATGGATAAAGTGGTTGTCAGTGGACAAAGTATTTAGAAGTGGGTTAGCCATAAAAGAAGGAAGTTAGGTAAAACAGTTAGAAGATAACCCCTAGAGGAAGCTACTTGGAGAGTACAAATAAGAGAGAAAGGGTCTCGTATTGTGATGAATATATTAAGAACATTATATATATATATTATTTTGTGAAAGGTTTATTGCAGGTACTCATTGATACATTTGAAATTATGTAAGTATGACGTAGCAAAGGAGGATTGATGACGAAAGTTTTAGAGTTGAAAAGTTTCAGAAAAACCCTAGTTTTCTAAAGTTGTATGTAGGTTGTAGAAGGTCAGTTCACGTACATACACAATCCACAAAAGGTTAGATCAGACACATATGAGGGTTGTATAAGAGGAAGCATTGTACATGTGAAAAAGGTCATGAAAACCTAAGTAGATGTTGGTGTGAGGTCCCCAGAGTCTGAAAGCAAGTTCCCAGGTCAGCATTCTACAGGTTCAGATCAGTTACATAAGTTATGGTATGGTTACATGTTTGTTTTTAGACTTTCTTATGATATGGTGAATGCTTGAGGAATTATTGATATGGTTGGTCTTGTACTTGGATATGATATATGTTGGTTGGTTGGTTGAGTGAGCAACACTCTTAAGTATGGTACAATATTGATATACGTGTACTTAGTTGAGGGATATATATGTTGTATGATTATGTATGCATGAGGGACATGCATAGGTTGTTGGATATGCTTCAATGATGATATGGTACAGATCTGCATATGGTTGATGATATACAGTGAGAGGTTACATGCTAATGTGACATAGGAAGAAAAGGTTTAAAGGGATAGAAGTTTTGGAGTTCCAAAACCCTAGTTTCTAAGGTTGTAAGCATGCTGACATAGGACAGGTCGCGTACATATGTGCAATGTAGTATAGACAGGCCGTGTACATATGTATGTTGCGGTATAGACAGGMTGTGTACCTTTAGAGAATATTTGAATATTGTTGGTACAATTGGACAGATTGTTTTCTATCTACAAGTTGAGTCGTGTACTTGAGGGTTGGATTCCTCACATCTTAGTTGGTGTTGAGATCTGTAAGATGGGTCTTGTATTTGAGAGTTGATACTCTCTTGGAGTTGRTTCTCTTTTCAGTTGGTGCTGATAAACCCCCCGTATATTTTAGTCTTCATGTAATAGGATAATACAAAAGCTTATACATATATTTGGTACTCATTGTGATGATGGTTCATAGTTCTTTATTATTGATGAATGTTGTTGATATGTGTTTACATGCAAGCAATTAATTTGAATGAAAGTAATGAATGATATTGTTTAAAGAATTTGCTAACTAAAGAAATAAACAATTGTGAAAAGAGCCACACACTTATTCACCCCCCCTCTCAGTGTGGTCGGTGTGTCCAACATATTTTCCCCACTTTCTTTAAAAAAAAAATGATACATATTCAAACATGAGATTTTTTGTAGTAGAATTAAGAAAGAGGATATAATTTCCATTGTATATACCCTTCCATCTTTTAGTTTTTCTTCATTGATGTAAACATAGGAAGAATTCTTTTGAAATGTGTGTGTGTGTGTGTGTTTGTTTGTGTGTGTCTTCCTAAATCTATAGACTAGTGTGTATGCACTTATTATTACAAAAAAATTACATATTTTCTCATATATTTCCTAAATATATGCATTAAATTTAGAGTCAATCAATCCCTTCAAGTGCATCCCTTAAAAAATACCTTTGCACCATGTGGGGATATATATCAAAAGAATGATAAAATGTCCTATTAAGGTCAATTTATACCAATTTGGTATGTCAAACATGTGTTAATATGCTTAAAGGATGGATAAAAACTAAAATAATATATCATTGAGTAACACTAGGATAGATATATGTATCCCAATTGTTAGATTGAAGCAATGATTTATTTGGATGAGTTCCTTCAACCCTATGCCTTTAAAATGACCACAATTTTTCAAGTGTTTTCTATGCATATTAAACCTATTTAAGAAATCGAATGTAGAATGTAAATTAATCTCTAGTGTTACACTTCAAGCATTATAGTCTTGCATTTTGTTAAAATATAAAGGGAAGACCAAAACCCTGTAACAATCAAGAAGAATTATCCTTACGTTTCTAATGATTCATGACTTTCCAAAAAATATGCCCATGTGAGATTAAAGTGACTCTCAATACTAATATCTAAGATAAGTATCTTAGATAATGTGTATGTAAATATGTCCAATTAGATATCATATGTTTCCTATTATATGGGAAATCCATACCATTTCCTATGCCAACCCCTACTTGAATATAATTTTATAATTGTTGACATTCTCAATTATTAGTAAAATAATATTTTTTCCCTATCATTTAGTAGTTTGGTTAAGAAAAGGATCAAAGGGATTACATGCCCAAAGTAAAATACCCAAGAATCCCCTCCCCTCCCCTCCCCTCCCCCCCTTAAAAATTCATGGACAATTGAATACCAATTTTCCTAAGAGAACCTCAAAGGTGCACATCAATTTAAAAAAGGGTGACAAAAAAAATTGACCAATCTAAGTATAGCAACTTTTCTTCTGATAAAAAAGGGTCCATATGATTTTGTACAAATATAGTATCAATAGGTAGCATGGGTGCAATGCTACATTTGTGCCAATAGGAAATGATTCCAAATCATAAACTGATAACATATTCAAGTACCAATGTGCTAGTGTACCTTAAATACTAAAATCTTATAAAAATTAAATTAAATCAAATCAAATAGGCTGTGTACTAATTTAGTCACTAAAGTGGATGTTACAGGGGAAATTTTGTATCTAATGTGTGGAGGAGCTCTCATCCTATGTCATTGGTTGGCTAAGCTTGTAGTGGGGAAGAAATTAGTGCATATTCTGATTGTTTTAATAGTACCTCAATTACAATTGACACCACATAACATTTCATACCATTATCATTGAAGAGAGGAAAAATGAAGTAATAAATTGAATTAGATTATACAATTTTCTTAGAATCATAGAATCTAGTTTTTGAGATATGTCATCTCTCAAAGAGTGGAGGGAAAAATTTTATGGTCAAGGTAACAAAAAAATATAGATATAATCCCTTTAACATGATTGAAGAGGAAATAATATCACCCTCTTATCTCGTAGTAAATTGGGCATTAAAAAAAAAATCATAGTATCAACTTCTTAGAGAATACATTATCAGAACATCCTTATGTATACAAGTGGGATTGCTCTCTCATTTATCCTTATGAAAAATATTAGGTCGTGACACCAATGATGATTTAGGTATCCCAAACAAACAATATTGCCATTTAATATTATTAATAATTTATTAGAAAGGTATTTACATAAAAGGAATAGTTTGAACAAAGCATATTAGGGAAGGAAACAAACAATATTGCCATTTAATATTATTAATAATTTATTAGAAAGGTATTTACATAAAAGGAATAGTTTGAACAAAGCATATTAGGGAAGGAGGTCTATGTCTTGTAAATGAACTACCTATAAATACCATCCCTAATTGGGATTGCTCTCTCATTTATCCTTATGAAAAATATTAGGTCGTGACACCAATGATGATTTAGGTATCCCAAACAAACAATACTGCCATTTGATATTATTAATAATTTATTAGAAAGGTATTTACATAAAAGGAATACTTTGAGCAAAGCATATTAGGGAAGGAGGTCTATGTCTTGTAAATGAACTACCTATAAATGCCATCCCTAATTGCACAACTTAATCTTTGCATACTCTATTTACGAGGTTTTGTTCTATAGATGTTAATCAAGATGTTGAAATTCCTCGTTAATTTTGCACCAATTTGGTCATGCCGAAAATGTGGATGCATTGGGGAGGTTGTGCAATTTAAGAGGGTGCAATCAAAGAATGATTCCTCGTTAATGTGTCCTCAAGGTATCTATCTTTAGCAACTTATATCTTAACATTATAATAAGAAAAGAGTCTAAAAAACCCTTTATGGGATTTTTATCATGATATATATAAAACTTAGTTAAACAAGTTCAAAAGAAACAACCAAACATTTCCCGATTATCCGTATAAACAATGAAAGACTTAAAAGAATAAATCCATTAATACCTAATGAATATTATGAGCCAATCTTTGGTGAATGAGATACTTATGGGAGAAAACATGAATTTAATATGGATAAAAGGTCATTAGAAATAGATATAGATATGAAAAAATATGTCATTTTAGGGATTTATCATCCCCTACCTATAACATATTTAACATACTTTTATTTTTAATATTAAAAGTAAGGTCTATTGGTCTAACATTTCATTGATGGTAGCAATATGCAAATCAAAATAAAACACAGATCATTTAAAATAAAAACCCTTGATTAGAAGTGTGATTCCATGATCATTAGGGTCATATTAAACATAAAGAAATTGTTTTTTTTTTTTTTTTAATCTGTGGGCTTCTTACCTAATGATTATTTAATCTACAGACCTCTTTCCTCATTATTCGCTAATACATGGTTATACAAAATGGCATAAAATCTCATAGAAAAAGAAATCACAGTATTGAGGTCAAAACATGATACAATCCAACATACAATAGAAGTGAATACCTCATAATAATATTCAAAATCATTTACAACAGTTACATAATAATCTATGCATAGCTTTCATATAATTTCAAGGGTATGGGGGATCTAGCCTCCTCCTTATTTCAAGAGGACAATCTAACAGTAAAAAAATGGTTCAAACCAATAAATAATCATCTCATTCAATCCCTTAAAAACATTCACATTAAATGCCAAGAATTTTTGCATACAACAAATACAAATTGTTTGGGTTATGGGGAATTTGAGTATCTCTTCTTGACTTGACTATATTTTCACCTTTTTTTCAATTTTCACATGCAAATATATGTGACTAATTTTCAGATCTAAGAAATTGCTTCCTAGTGAGCCAACAGTAACATCCTAGTTGATATCATTGAACAATTCTACACTGAAAATTATTGACTAAAAACATATGCAGTGGAAAAACAAAATATCATAGATGAATCATCAACAAATATGAAACATAATTTCAGTTATGTAATCTTCTTATCATCATAAATCTCGAGGGAAAAACCATCCCTCCCAGCCAGTAAAATATCACCAAAATGTGAGGACAACCTTGTCCTCCAAAGTCACCAAAATTGAGAACAACCTTGTTCTCCAATATACAAATCAGAAAACCAAACCTCAAAAATATTCTAGAAATCTCTTCTTCCCATGAATTTGTTGTAGACCACCTGTACAAACTATTGATGTTACATGTCATCTTGTACGGATCTGTACATATAAAAAAAAACTAGATATGTGATTCATCTTACTAGCAACCCATGGACATACATTGTTTGCTCCACTGTAAATTGTGTATACATTATACATGATTTTTCCTTCTTCAACCTGTGTATATACATGCTCCATCCTCCAGGAAACCGTGTATGGCACGAAAAATCACTCCACATGTGCGACCTTCTTTGCCTCTCTCTTCAGAGTCAAATTCACCACCTTGCAAACTTTCCCTTGTTGACATCACCAATCATCCTTGACACAAGTGCAGACTCACTTATGCCAACTCCATTCTTCCACAATGATCTACACTTTGTCACAATGACATCTATCCTTTATATAAGAGTCCAATGAGTGAGTTTAGGATCCCTTCCTGAGCTCAAAAATTAATTAGAATATTTAATCCTCTTTGTGGGTGTGACACCCCCACACAAGCCCACAAATCCCATCAGCTTTCCCATGAGGCCCTAGCCTCATTTCTATGCCAATTTTACTTAAATGAAAGTCAAAACTAGTGCCAAAACGAATTCCCACATGCCTGGCACCTTGGCCTCTAGTGGGAATACCTCCCAAAGATACAAAAAATGACACTTTTAGGGAATGAAATGGATGAGTATAAGTATTAAATTTGATGACCATGTGGAAACTGATATCGGCTATTTGCTATTAAAATTTGAATACCAATGAACATCGTATGGCCAAGTTATAGTAGAATTTCATCTACGACCATTTTGTGTTTTTAGGAGTCATATGGACAAATATGAAGCTAATTTTTGGTGAGCATGTATATATTGATATCAACTACTTTTTCTTAAAATTTTAGCATCAATGGACATTGTATGGCCAAGTTATAGTAGAATTTCATCTACAACCATTTTTTGTTTTTAAAACCCATACTAACAAATCTAAAGTTGATTTTTGGTGATCATGTAGATATTGATGTCATCTAATTTATGTCAAAATTTTAACATCAATGGAGACTGTATGGTCAAGTTATAATGCCATTTCATCTACAACCATTTTGCATTTTTAAGGGCCATACAGGAAAATCATAGGCTAATTTTTGGGGAGCATGTGGGGATATGTACTAGATAAGTCCACTCCAAATTTGGCTTTTATTAGACTTCATATGAAATTGTTTCACTAAAAATACAAAAAATGGTTTTCAATTCATTTCTACAAACAGATTGCTTGCATGAGGTTATCAATGCATTACTATACAATTTTTTCAATTTAATAAATTATAACAAAAACCATTCACTCAATGACACCTACATGATTTCCATGGCATGAGCTCAAAATAAATAATGATAACATGCATGTGCATTTCATCATGATTGAAATCTTCATAATAAATAATAATAATAATAATAATAATAATAATAATACACTTATCTTTCATAAAATGAGTTCCAAGGCAACCGACTGTGGGTGAACAATTTTCCTCCCAACCATAGGGAAATCCTTTGTGAATGTCACCCTCATGCTAGGCTATGAGACCACCAAGGAATAGAAGAGTTGTCCCAAATCACTCTTGTATTTACCACAAGATTCCAAACCAACCTAGAGAGCCAACAAAAGTGTAGAGGATGGAGAAAGTACTTCTCTCCTCGATATTGGTGTCTAAATCCACATGATAGTGCATCTTTCATATTTCCATGGATCCTATGACATTTGGGTTGATTTTTTCTCATCAACAACTCTATTCTCTCCTCAAGAAGTCCCTTTTTCTCCATCCCCTCTTTCTAATTCGAATTCTCTTTCTTTTTTTTGCATAAATGAAGGAGAGGGAAATAAAGAGTCATAATACAACTCTTCCACTTCCTTAATGATAGGGATCAAGAGTCCTAGTTTAACTTTCCTTGATTGAATGAATATAGGAATTAGTTTCTTCAATATAAGAGGTGGGTACGGCTAGGAAATAATTACTTAAAGTAATTAATCATTTCACTAGGCTCATAATTGTAATATCTTAAATACTAGGATAGAATGTTAGCATAGTATAAACGGGGTTGTATATAACATATAGTAATAACCATGAGAGATAGTTCAATTCCCCCAGTATAACCTCTTTCATTTCCCCTCTCATGGACTCATAGCCCCATTAGTGTGTCCTCCCTCTAGTTAACCCTGGAACCTTTTATTATATTTAAAATGATCATGTTTAGTTGTATTTAAAATCACCATGGTAAGTCTACCTCATGGCATGAAACAAAATGTAGTAATAAAAAATGTAATTACGATATAAACAAGATCAATTTCAAAGGGTTGAGACCGAGGTATTACACTACAAAAGTTATTGCATGTCCTCATGCAACCCTTCATTCTTGTTTAGGAAGTCCTAAGAAGACGTCACTTAGTTGAAAGTTGGGTGACCAAATTTCTCTGAGGTATAAAAAACTAAATATATGTCCACTTGGATCCATTGAGTTATCCATGCAAATTCACACCATTTTAAATTTGATCTATATACCTTGGTCAGGCACTAAATGAGAGGGAAATGGAACCTTAATCCACATAGTACTCTGCTCTAACCAAGGCAAGGTTTAAAAGTGGATATGTAGTGGGATCCCTCTCTCTTAAAGGAGCATGAAATCCCTTCCATTGATCATGATAAGTTAATAATTCCTCCAAAGCATGGTCACAAACAATATCCTCATGGTGAGCAATCACCAATCATTGATTTTGTTTGATTCTCACAACACGTCTTGGATTATCCAATAATCTATGATAATACTCAACTATAACCATGGGTAAAGGATGCTCATCTTTTATAATGAGGTTGGATATAGCCTCTACCCTTTAATATAAGAAAAAATCATCTTTCCATAAGGTTTGATTATAAATGAAGGAAGAGATGGATCAAAGATGAATATCCTCGACATAGGGGTTAGGATTCTACCTAGAATCACCTTGCAACAGGAAATTAAATTGGTATAACTCACATAGTAAGTTTTGTTCATGAGATGAGATCGAAGATCCACAAATTCCTCTCGAGTGTGTTTCACTTGAGCATCCAGTAGCTTTTATTTGTATTAAAAAATGATTCCATCTCTCATGCAAACATATAGCATAAACTCTTGAAGGAGCTTTGCAAGAAAGTTCTTGTAATGCAATCCACATATATGTTGTACCTATATTTGAGTGTATGCCAATTTCTCTTTACAAGCCCTAATTCTAGATTTTCATTTTTCCTCTTGTGATAAGTACATACAAACCATTTCTCTTTTAATCATTGGATAACTTGCTAGTGACTTTCCTTGGCAATAGTTCCTAGATCAAATAATTTATCTTTGTTTCTCCAATTAGGTAAATCATGTTTCAGTTGTAGAAAGGCATAAGTATTCACCATGATATCATCTAAAATAGAACCAATGAATTGATGAGAAAGGGAGAGGAAATCCTATATTTTTACATTAGATGACTCATGTAGTGTATCCTCGTGATCAATGGCTTTCAACAAGACATCCATATTTGAACCCTTTGAATTGTATTTGGATATCTTCCTTTTCAATTTCAAATTTTGTAATTGAATCTTCTTATTTGATTTGAGTAACCCTAAGTAAGAGGGCTTCTTACCAAAAAGGATTACAGACTTTGGGCATGTAGTAATTACCTTTAGGTATTTTATTACTAGTGCACAAGAGATCCTAGATTGATGTCGTTGATTAACAATTTTCCTCTGAGGTCATATTAAATTGAGTATCGATATCCATTGGATATAAAAACTCAAAGACATGTGACATGATATGAGTTTCCAATACATCCTCTTCCTCTATTGGTAGGGTTTCTCCACCTTCAAATTGGTCTTATTCTAATTTTGTAGCAATGTGCACCACTAGAACTAGGGTAGAATAAACAATTTATAATTTCTTGCATCAACTTCATCGTTCAAAGGGTAATGAAACCCTAGCTCTAGGTTTTCACTAATGGCCTAAGTCCAACTTTGTCTCTCCAGTTATACTATGCTAAGAATCTTAATGAGACCATTGTGATAGATTGTTATCTTAGTTTACTTGCATAAATTAGGACACTAAATTATCAATCTGAAATTTCATAAACTTGTGAGGCACAATCAATGTATGTGAGGTAATTATCTTCAAAATACAAACTAAGAAGGAAATCCAAACTTGAAGATGATCATAAACTACTCTTTGAAATATATAAAGTGCAATCTATCATAATCTTTAAAACTTAAAATGAAATCTAATTCTTTCAACCTTAGGTTATCATTGTTCCATTGGTAGAAAAGTAGGTTGCAAAGAAAAATATGCCACTAGTTGTGGGCTCTTTGCAACATTACTCTGTCGAGTAGTGAGGTTAACGGTTTTGAAAGAAGGTTCTAACACACATGCAATAAAAATACTTGAATTAAATATAATTCCTTCAAAAATAAACGTTATCTCTACTTAAACTATTGCTGCAATGTAAAGCAAAATTCTAATTAATCAATCCAACAAGAAAGTAACTAATCTTCTCAACCTAGAATACAAAAGTTTAAACGGGTAGAATATCAAGTTGTGAGGTGAAATATGCCTTGAGAAAGGCCCACACAGTATTGCTCTTTTCACTTATGTAGGTTATTGATCAAGGAAGAAATTCTATGCACACATACTTGAATGGAAAACTAGTTTAAAGAAAGAAAACATAATTGATTCAAATGTAAATGGTTTGATTAAACATGCAGTAGTGCCTATACTGATAAAAATTGTTGGTTGTAGTGTCTTTGGATGACTCCCTTAGGTGGCTCAAGGACTTGCAACAATACTCCATTAGGCTCCTCAATATTTTATCTAATCAAGCATTTAAACTTGAAATTTGAAACTAAATCTAGTTGCTAATTGAAAGAAATTTCAAGAATAATAAAAAATGCATATACACACTGATTAATTTGTACATTTAAATCAGAAAATAAAGAATAAAACATAGAGATATTTACCAATGATAAGTTATACCAATCCACAGTTATGCACATGAAAGAAGGAGAGTGCACAAGTTAAAGAAAGGGGTCCCTCCAAGCTTCAACTTGCACATTCAAGGAATATCAACTGAAAGAACTCAGTATGGATTGATGTATTAATGAAATAAGTTGGTACAAATCTTCAGTGAGTCTCTTGGAAACCAAAAGCTTCAACAAAATTCAAAAATAGAAATCTGATTCTATCCCCTTGTTATAGTCAAGTTCTTGTGCATTTATACAAAATGAAACACAACTATTTAGGCTCAAATCTATCCCAAATATTAATGAATCAACAAAAAACTTTCCATTTCAATTGGGTCAAGCTCAAAATGAGTGATTTCCTTCATGATTTGATGGGCAGTTTGAATCCCTGTGAAAAACCAACAACACATAATATATGGGTTTTACATCTTTAGAAAAACCTCCAAATCTCACAAATCTCACAAAACCCATGTTTTAATTTTTCAATATTTCTCCTAATAACCTCATAAATCATGTCGGAAGTAATCTTCTTGCTATAATAACGCATTTTTTCCTTCTTAGTGGCAGAGTTGACCGCATGTTGACTGGGCGTCTTCGAGTCGATTTTCTTGGTTCCAAAGGGAACTAATACATGTTATGAAGATGTTGATTATGCTCAATGTGTCGATTTTTCCTAGAATATCATGTTGGAAACATGATAACGAACGAGAAATTACAGGAAATTAATTTTTCTATTAATTATAGGTAAAAAGCTCAAAAAAATAATATTTTTGTTTCTTAAATAGAAAAATAGAAAAAAACTAGAGACAACCTCATAATCCATTATTGAGCCTTTTTTGAGTGGAAATGGGTATAGAAAATACCAAAAATGGAGGAAAAAAGAGTTAAAAAGGAAGTGTGTATGGTGGTTTTGTTATGAAAAAATATGAGTCGAACATATCCCCAGGACTTGGACTTTTGCATGTCCTTTATGCAAAACAAAATTACAAAATTGCCTTTCTTTTGGTTTTAGAGTGCCTCATCTACCTCTAATAAAACATCCACTTTTGAAGTAGATGCCTTATCAATATTCCTTTTTGGATTTTGAGTTGGAGTTTTTATTTCCTCGTTCTAATATTGAGTTCTTAGTGTATTTCTCAATTTATATCATTTAGAAGGCTAACCTGTCCCCTGACCTTTTTCCTAAGTAATTCTTGCATTTTCCTCTTTTATTTTTTTCAATTCTTTCTTTAAGTTGTCCTTCTCTGTTATCATCATTACAATAGTTTTCTTTAAGATCTCATTTTCGTCCCTAATGCAGTTGTCCAAAATCTGACAACTCTGTAATCTCAGTCTTCAACTTCTTTATCTCTTTCTTTTTCTTCTTTAATTGATTTTTTAAACTTTGTCTTGTCACTTGTTCATAAGATTCTTTCTTTGAAAAGAAAGTAAGTTCTTTGGATTTGTTGCTTGAGATATTATCTTGTCACTATTTACATTTGAAGTTATTTTATTGATTGATGATGGCCCTCCTTCTTCCTTCTCCATGATTTCTATGTATTCATATAACTCTTGTTGGCTCTAAAAAAGTTTGGGAGTAGGCTTCCTTTGGTATCCTATCCTTGGATTCTTTGCTATTTTATCAAAACCTGGTTTTCTTTGTTTTCTTTCCTTTTGTTCCTTTTCAAATTTTCTTGACATGGGTCTTGTCATATTCAATGGTACTGTAGATTCTACTATTTCTTTGCTTGTATTATTTTTCTTCCTATCTTGCTTGTTTTTATGCCTTGGTCTATCAAAAAGTTCTTTTTTCCCCTTTGTTTCTTGAGACATTTATTGATGCATGTTCTATGGTTTCTTTGGTGATTTTACAGTATCTTCAAAACCATTATTTTCCAAGAATGTTGACCATCCTATGCCCTATTTTTAAAGCTCATGTTTCAGTATCAACCTAATGAGACCATGATGATAGAGGGATCTTTCAATATTTTTTCTTTGTCTCTGAACTGATTTAGTCATTTTGGTGAGTTTGTTCAATAGATAGTATTGCATATTCAAAGGCTTTTTATTTTTTAAATGCATTAGATTTTTGTCTTGACAGAACTACCTTTAGCTTGGGTGATTTTGTTTCGATTTTGTTAACTCTACCATCTATTCAAATTGTTGGTTGCTTGTTTTAATTTGAAAAACCCTTTTTGTTATAAAACTCACTCTCCAGACTTGAAATTTTGGTTCTGTGTTCAAAGAATTTAAAAAGCCTATGGATGAAAGCCGAATTGCCTCTGAGATTGTGTTGACCTGCTTTGCTTCTTGTTTGGCCCTTCAATTTTTTATTGAAAATCTGAAAATGAAACCTTGTCATTGTAATTTCTACTTCGTCACTTATTTTCTAGATTTTCACCACAATTTGTGGCTTTTGACCTCGAATTATGTTCCTGCACGATTTTCCTCAACCCCTGCAACATTTTTTGTTGAAACCTCACAAAACTTTCTTAGGAAAATATGCAATTCGATCTCTTCTTATAAAGAGGGAAATGTAAGACCATATACTCGTAGGCTTATATAATGAGCTTGTGTGAAAGGAGATGTGTGTAATGCAATATGAAATTAGTCATAGGAAGATATATTTTAAGATGGTGAATGAACAGATGGTTAGTGATGATGTATGGTGAAGAGGAAGATAGGTAATGATAATGTGTGGGTGGTTTGCTAATGGGTATGGGTATTTTATTAAATAGAAACAGATTGTGGTAGGAATAATAGGTATATGTAGGATAGATTATAAAAACAATTATTCAGGGTGAAAAGTTATAGATGGTGTAGTGGGAGAAAAAGGCCATAAATAATTATAACAATAATATTCAATTTTATTCTAATTTCTTAGTAACATATCAAAAATATCAAACCTTTGATTTACTAGATACTTTGGCTTGTGGATATGCAACTTGGCTTATGGATATGCAACTTGGATGTCCCTTCAATGTCTGTAGGTCTTCAATTTAATTTATTTGTAGCTTAAATGTCTTCATAGGCATTTGGTGTGATGTTTGATTTGATGTAGTCTTCATTCAAGCTCTTCTCTAATGATCAAATTCTCCATTTCTTCATATGGAGCTTAGATTGATATTGTATGTTGAAGATATAGGAACCATGAAGAGAGAATATAATCTAAAAATTATGTGCACTGGAACCAAGAGAGCACTTTGAAATTATGAAAATAACTAAGGTTGATGATGATTGTGAGTGTTGATCTCAATCTGTTGGTTATTGGAAAATAGAATGGAAAGGAACTATGGTGGCTGCCATTCAAATTGAACTAACCATGTTGATATTGAATGGAAATATTTTATTGGAACAATGTATAGACATATTGTTGAAATGTTGTTACAGGAAACTTTAGAACAAGAAAATGACTATTGCAAGTTGTTATTGATACCATAAACCATATAGTCTTCACATATAACCCCTATTGGTACAATTCAATCTATGTGAATGGATTTACTTGAAGTTGAACATAGAAATAATTCATTAGATTACCAACCAGTAATGTAAATTGTTAACTAATGTGAGACAACTTACCAGTGATGAAAATGAGCGCCAAGGTACCTAAGTACATCTTGACAGGCATGAATGGATTTGTTGGATTCAAGTCACCTAGAATATATTTCAATCAAGAGACCTTGATTAATTCTCATTGTTGACTGCAATGAGGCTTTCCATTGATGTATGCAAGTCCCAAAATACTTATAAACATCTATAATCTCAATCCCATATGATGTGTTGGAGTTAATGAGATGAGATCTGTCAGAAGGTGGGCCTTAAGGAATCCCACATCGTCCTTCATGAGAAAAATACAAATGATTTTGAAGAACCATAATACAATATTGAACCAACATGAAGAACTTTATTGAGAATTTTTCCCACTAGTTGCCTATTTTTCAAGCAAAACTCATGTCTAGTTGCGCCAGTAACCTAGTTTTTTACAACTAGACTTATTTTTATTTTTACTATTTTATTCATTTTATTTTTCTATAATATCCTACCCTACTAAAAGAAGAAAATAATATTTCAAGTGTAGGAATACTTCTAATGGAGCCATATACATAATAGGATTACAAATATGCTCATATTCAAGTTTGAAAGATATGCTTTGAGGGATACCAGAATATGAGGGGTCGGTTTCTTTGATTGACTTGGTGCCAAGAATTTTTGAAGAATGAAGTGGTGCTTCAACCCGATGATTGTATGGAACCAAAGTTCAATGTAGTCATGATGAATTTGGTTTACTTGTTCATTAGCACCAGTTTGTATGTCATCCTTTTTCATGCCATGCATATATTTTAGTATTTGTCGATTGATATTTTGAATGCATAAAGAATATGATGACATGCATGGTAAAAATTCCTCATTCTCAGGCTCTTGTGTCTGCTCTTCATCAAATGTTTTCCATGGCTCTTTGGTCTCTTCTAGGACTTCTTGATGTTTCTCATGGAATCATTTCTCTTCTATAAATTCCAGAGATGCAAATATTTTTTTGATGGCTGTCAGTATTTTCTCCTCCTAAGATGCAAATATGTTCCCAGCTACTGTTAGGATTTGAGAGATTTCTTGGACTAACATTATTCTTTACTCAACAAATTCTTGAATAGTATTTCATTCTTCTTTACTCAACAAATTCTTGAATAGTATTTCATTCTTCTTGTTGGTTGATAATCCCTATCTTTCACATGTATGAGTACTCTTTGGGGAGGGTGTGTTCTTACAACACCTTTAAAGACCCAAAAAAAAAAACACCACTCAAAACTTAAGAAATCTAAAATCCAATCATGTACTTGAACTCCTCATGCTACTAATACCCTACTTTCACCAAGGTAACTTTTCACATGAGTTAGTATTTCCATGAATTAAAAAAAAAACACACTTACATAAAGGAAACACATTGATCAAACATGGCAAGGTCTCATGAAACTCAAAAAGGTGGTTTTCTAGGTTCTTACCTTCTTCACTCCTAGTCTTAAATGCGTGGACAAAAAAAAGTCTTTTTTAATTTTTTTTTTAATTTTAGAGAAAACTATTTTTTCTCAAAACCAATTCCTTTAGTGCCTCCCCAACAATGGTGCCAAAAAATGTCATATTAATTTACTTGCATAAATTAGGACATTAAATTATCAATCTGGAAGTCTGTAAATTTGTGAGACACAATCATTGTATGTGAGTGTTGACGCTTAAAAGCTCAATCATGAATATTGTGCTCGCAAATGATTGCCAAGCTTTATTATATATCTATATTAATAATAAACTAGTAGGTGGGACCCCCTTGTTAGACTTGTGGCGCTATGGTGGATATGAAACACTCATATTTTGTTTGCTTATGTAATAGTACCAACATAGTCTTCTACAATTCATTTGTCTCAAATCATGGTTTAAAATGTTATGGTGATATGTATATTTGGTTGATTAAAACATGGCACTGAATGGCTTTGATGATCTCTCACATAATATGTTAAGGTTTCCCTGTGGATGAAAGAATTATTATCAATTTTGGTTTTGATATTGCATTAAACATGGCATTAAATGGTTTAAATGATCTTGATAAATGATAATAATGGAGCTCTTTTGAATAAAATAACTATTCTTGAGTTCTAATGTTATATTATCATGAAAAAGGATGGGTTCTCTAGACCCTTGCTACTATGGTTATGTGCCTTGTTCGAATTTCATATATGGTTTCATATTAGGTTATGTTCCTAGCACATTGTTATTTAAAGAAGTTTTTAATACCAAGGGGTGGTGCACTATGCAAAAGTGATATGGAAATGGATATTTGGTTGATTAATTGTTTAGTGCTATGGTGAATTAGCTTGGCTCATACTTTGAATTGAATGAAGTTGGAAGGGAGAAACGACGTGTATTTACTGCACGTCACTCAAACTCCCCTTGAGACCGTCACCCTAGTCATTCTTGCATTTTGGTTTTGGCTCTGGTAGTTGTTGTTGCTCTGCCTTGCTCGGTCGCGAAGGAGGTATACAATCTAGTTTTCTTCCTCATGCAAGGTTTTCCAGGTATGGTTTTCTTACTCTTCCATTCAGGATGGTTACTCTGCCCTTTGAATCAAATTTTGTCTTTAGATTGCTCATGTTCTGTGTGATTCTTAAGCTGTTTTAAGATTTTGAATTGTGTATTGATTGTGTCCATGGTTTCATATGGTGGTTATTCTAGACTGTTGGCACTTAAAAAAAATATGGTTACACTCTCCTTGTTGTGGGTAATCTTTGCATGGGTTCATTGGATTAAATTTACAGTGAATCATGCTTAGTCATGGCTTGGGTTTTGGGGTCTGGACTCTCTGTGGAAATTGATTATTATGGTTTTCCAACGCTCTGAGCTTTGTGAGTACCTGATCTATGGATTGTCATAACATGTCACTATGTTTAAGTTTTCCCACGCCATGTTCGTCTATGTTGCTAGTATACACACGCTTTTCGACCCTGTGGATTTTAATGTGAATTGATGAAAGATTAAAGTGTTTCTTTCCTTGTCTTGGAAAAACCCCGAGTTGTTAGCTACTTGCTTATGACCTCACCATTGCCTGGAAAGCATTACACAATTTGAACTTAATGCCACCCAGAATTTTATGGAAGCATTATGCATGCTTTTGGTCGGGCATGAGTTTGTTCTTGGATTCTCATATTACAGTGTTGATTAAAGGGATGGGCTTTATTTTGTTTCCTATTGGAATTGGTTGTATAGGTTTTTGGAAAGCCTTATATCTGAGAGCATTGTTACATATTATTGCTATGTGGTAAATCATGATAGGGCATGAGATGTCTATGTTATTTGAAGACCTAACCCTCTGATTGAACTACTTGTGCATACCTTCCACTTGTTGTCTTAAACCCTAAATATTATATTGATATCGTCTTACTCCATTTCGATGGTTGGTGGGAGCACTATGCCTGCTTTGTTACTTGGGAATGATATTGTTGCATTCCTCGTTTGGAAATTCTGGAAGACGTATGTACCTAATTGTTTATTTGAAGCTTGGGCTCAGAGTATTGAATGTTATTTGGTTCAAATGTTATGTTGTTTATATAAAAAGTAACATGTGTACGAATTTATTGGGGCCCGAATAACAATTATAACGTCCAGTTTGATTGTGTTGAACAGTTTTGAAATAAATTATGGATATAAGTGGTTGTAAACACTATGCGTGTTCCTGTTGGTTTTAAAGGATTTAGCATTGGAGTTAATGTATGATTATGTCTCAAAGGCTATTGTGGTTTCTCATATCGATTGCAATGTTGTTCATTATGACTATCATATAATGATTATATGCATGCAAAGGCTATTGTAATTAAATAATTCTAGGTATATAGATTATTGTTTGGAAGCCAACAAACAATTTTTCAAAGAAAGTAACAGTTTAAATTGTTGTTTTGAAAAAGTGAACACTGTTAAACTTTGACGGTCTGAACAGAGATATGTTTTGTTTGCATGTTTTGATTTATTTTCAATTTAACAATATCCATATTATTTCCCTATCATTCTATCACTTTTCTCTCATTACATTCCCCTAATAATCCCAATTTAATTTATTGTATCCCTGTTATGTGAAATAAATTTTAAAATAAAAAATCTTTGAAAAAGTGACAAAAGGATAACACATCAAGTACTGATGACAGATATTTTGATACTTTATGACACAATGAATTGTTTGATTAATTGTTGAACAATATTCGTGTATTAATCCCCTATCATTTTACCACTTTTCACTAATTACACTCCCTCCATATGTCCCATGAGCCTTATCACCCCCTGTTCACTTGGCGATTAATAAATGGTTTGTTATGGATGGATTTGCATGTATCTCGTGTCAATTTTCGAGCCAATTTTTTTATTCATGTAAGAAGAGTGTCATGTATGGTTTATTAAGAGATTCGTTACTGATGAACTACTTCTATAGGATGAGTTTCTTCAGTAGGGGAAGCCATGGAAGAAATAAAGAGGTACGGGAAATTGGAACTGAGGTCCTAGAAGGCCTAGATTTTCCATCCATTTTGATGTTGACACCCAAGAATTGAACCAGTTGTTCCAAGATGGGTTCTTTAACTGGGTTGGTCATGGAATAGTACACCCTCGACCAAAAATACCTCCTTTCCAGCCTCCTCAAAACATCCCTGGCATTCTCGTTCCTCCACATGTGTCCTTGCAACCAGAAATCCCTGCAAATGATGGATGGAAAGAGATTGTTAACCCAGATGTCTCTCACCATCGTGGTTGGCCCAATATGTCATTGCCTCTCCCACCACCTCTTAATCCTAATGTCCAAATTTCCCATGCTGATTCACCTGTTCAATCTTCACATATTAGTAAAAGACTAAAAACGTATATGCCCCAACCTATGCAAGATAAAGGAAAAGAAACTGCCTCCCCTTCTTATCCCTCTGATGATTCCTCAAAATATGTGTCTTCCTGCATGCATTTGAAGGATGATTTTTCCCATGTGATCAATGAGATACATCCTCAAGGGTCTAACCAACCACGAGCTACTTCTGGGAAATCAAAGGGAGACAACAGAGAAAAAAGAAAAAAATGCCTCCCAAAGTGGCAAGTATGGATTTTAGATTATGTGTTTTTATGATTTGAGTTGATGAAGACAGTGTTGTTGGTTTTCAGAATGTTTGGACAACAAGCTCTGTTTTGGTGTTTTGTGGATAATGTGGATATTTATATTTTTTTTGGATATGATATAAACTATTTATGATATTTAAATATTTATTTTGGAAGATATTTAATGGAGCTACAAGGGTGGAATGTGTTAAAATGATTATCCTTTTGGGTTATATTTATGATTTTAAAAGAAATGACGGGAGTCACAAGGGGTCCCACCTACCTAGTTATTATTAATTAAAGACCCTTAACTATTATTATTATTTATTTCTCCTAAAATAATTAGTTAAGTCAAACTAACTTAACTAAAGAAAGTAGTTGAACTACTTCAACTTATTTGGAAATAATAAAAGATGAATGAGAAGAAGAAACAAAGGGAGAATATACGGAGAAAGAAAAACTAAGGGTCTCATTGTAGACAACAAGGTTCAATACTGAACCAAACTTTTCAGATGCTTTTTTTAGAGAGTCAAAATGGCAGCAGTTTGTGGCAAGCTAATCCAGATTATAAATTTCAGTTTTACTTGATTGTCAGAGTATTTTTGTATGGTATTCATCGGGGATCTCTAAATAAGACTTTGGTCCATGCCCTTGCAGGGGTTTTGTAAAGAGAAATCACTTTTGATATCTCAGAATGAAATAAAAACAGAGTGTTATTTCATCTCATATATGTGTATTTATCACTTGGTTTCTTTTTTCTTTTTGAGCTCCATGTTTCCTTTATTATAAAAAATTGTATATATTATAGAAACTTATATCAATTTTATTGCAACATTATTTTCATTAATAAATCATCCTCAATCCTAGTAATTAATACTTACGGATAGGGAGAATATTTTTGAGGCTATAAAACCCAAGGTGACATTCCCGACTATCTTGTCCTATCCAGACAAGATTCGAAAATGATTGAGTAAGGTAATTTATACCTTTTCCTCGACATTTATTTGGTGAACATACTGGGGAGACCTTCCATATCTCTCTGGTTGATTGTATTCGTGATTATATTTGAATATTTCTACTTTTGTTTTTTATTCTTTGATTATTTTCTTTTCCTCATGACAATACCTGTTACAAGGAAGCCCAATATTGAGCATGGTCTTAAAGACCAAACTAGCATTTCTTTAACTTTACTCAATACCATATTAGAACCTGTTAATACCCGGGCTGATATTGAACACTCGTGGGCAGTAATTGAACAAGACATAACTGTTCGAGAACATTGGGATGCCAGGAAGAGGCAGCCTAGGAATCAGTTGTAGCTCTCTTTTTCCTAAAGTTTTGATCTTCTTTTTTTCATGTCCTTAAATCCTCGCATCTCTAGGAGAAGAAGATGATTTTCTTCTGAAATCACTCCTATCGCTGAAATAGGAAGAACAAACATTGTTTTTTCAACCCAACAAGGTATTCTAAGGAGAATTTTGTGTGAGTCGGATATTTCATCTTTCTCTCCCTCACCCATCATTTACTAAATGGCATTTGTGGGTGGCTCTGGTGGCACTGGAGGTGCTTCATCATCTCAACCTTCAGCCTCATCAGTAATTGGTAGTTTGTATAGCCATYAGGTCCTTGTTCAATCTACTACCAACCCCGCCAAGGTCATAAAGAAGTATGGACTCTTTTAATTCGAGGAGGATGCTACCACTACCACATGGCATGTATCCTCTMCCTTAAACCTAGCACCTGCCACTTGTCCGCTACCAAAATTTAAAGAACATCTTCCTAGATTTTCAGGAAATAACACAGTCACTACAAACGAACACTTGGTGGAATTCTCTAATGTCTGCCACAATATAGGATCTAACGACAATGATACTTGTATGCACTTGTTTGTCAACTCTCTCGAAGGGAAAGCAATGACAGATTTCTTCGATCTTCCTCCGAAGATTCTTTCCACTTGGGAAGAGTTATTTTACTAGTTCAATTCCACTTATGGGCAGTCTAAGAGCCCAGCTGAAAAATTCTAGGAATACAATAACATTGTGTACAAAGACGATGAGACTATTAAGTATTTCAAACTTATTTTCACCAAGTTCTATAATCAAATTCCCGAACTTATTCTCCCCCAGAACCAAGTCACTTTTATGCATTACTATAATGCTCTACCTTCCCCTTATCGTCATAGGCTTGAAGAAAAATCTATTGACAATATTGGTTCCGCTCTTCATACTTGTCTAGAGTATGAAGAACAGCTGCAAAGAACAGGTCTTCCCAAAGGAGAATCAATTAAACAAATGGACATGTCTACCATCTTACAACTTGTACAGTATATGAATAATCAGATGATAACATACAAGCGAAAGGGAAATGTCCCTTCACTTACTCTTGCGGAATGATATTCTTCTTCACCATCTTTTAGGAATCCCAATGAAAATAAATTTCAGCCCAAATCCATCATGCCTCGCAGTTGGTGTAACTTTTGCAAGGAAAATCACGAGGAAAGTGCTTGTGAGGTAGAGAAGAGTGCCAGAGATAAAATCTTTGGCAAAAGGCCTGAAACCACCATTTTTGTTCTAGATTGGGTAGAACCAGAGGATGACATGATCAGAAACACTAGGAATAAATCCTATGCTTCAAAAGGAAAATATGATCCCCCTCGTACTTCTTCTATCCCAAGCTCATCTTCGCAAGATGCTATTGAAAAAGTTACTAAAACTCCTGACAGTCAAGGAATTCCATCCCCTCTTCCCTCTTCTGAATATAACATTCTCAACCAATTGGCTAATATCAAGGCCGACGCTACTCTTCTGGACATGGTTGTCATCCCTGAGCAACAAAAGCATCTAAAAATTTTCATGGAAGGAAAAGACTTCACCATATCCAATCTCTTTGAAGAGGTAAAAGAAGAGTTTTCTATTGTAAATAAAGTAGGTGTAAATAATTTTAGACACCCTGTAAAAAACCCTTCATTTTTCATTTCTGTAAAAATTATGGACAAAATAGCCCATTGCTTCATAATTGATTGTCATTCGGGCCCAAGCGTAATGTCAAAAATTATTATGGAAGATCTAGGCTTATCTTGTACCAATGAAAATTCTAGAAGCATGATATCATATAATAGTCTACAAAAATCGACCATAGGTGAAATCAAAGACATGACTTTGGTTCTCTGTGCACATCCTGAAATAAGGAGAACCCTTAATATTCAGGTAATTAACATGCCAGTAAGTAACTATTCAATAATCTTAGGAAGAGACTGGCAAGCCTTGACAGGTGGATATCTTTCACTTGATGGGACACACCTATCTATTGCTCGAAATGGAAAGAACATCATAGTCCTAAGAGAAGGAAGAATCTCACTATATATAGAAAGAATTCCACAGCCTAATGTAAACTATGTCGAGGAGGACTTAGGAGTGTAATCCATCTTTGCAGATGAGGATAACACTACCCTGGAACAAATTGATCTGGAGGATGGGATGTGGCATATGAACTTTGATGGCTCATGCTCCAACAGAGGTAATGGAGCTTGCATTATCTTGTACTCGCCTGTAGGTAAAATTTTCAACTTTTCCTATAGGTTAGAGTTTGCTTGCACAAACAACGTCACTGAATTTGAAACATTATTTATAGGCATTGAAAATGCCTATAATTTAGGTTGTGGACACCTTACAGTTTTTGGGGACTCTGAACTTGTTGTGAACCTTGTACGCAAAATATATTCTTCTAGAAACAAGTTTATGAAATGACACACCCAAGTTGTTTGGGCTCTTATCTTGAACTTATTATCATTCAACATCACTCGTGTTAAAAGGGAACTTATTTCAATGGATGATAGGTTAGTTGTTTTTGCATCCTCTCCTATTCGACAACTTCTGCCACAAAGACTTGATTGTACTTTTCAATATCTATATTGTCCTCATATCCCTAACAATGTAGAGTCATGGCAGGTCTTCCCTAGTGATGAAAGAATATGTGATTTCATACAAAATGAACCATATAATCCCAAAGATATTATATGTATGGAAAACAACAAAATTTTGAAGGGCTTGACTCCTCTAGAAAGTTCATTTTCATCGAGTGATGTAGGAAACAAAGAAATTCATAAGGAAGAGGAGTAAAAAAGGAAAGTGGGTGAAACCATTTCCTTGAACATTGGAACACCTGATTCCCCAAAGAATGTTAATATGGGTGTCCAATGTACCGATTAAGAAAAGTTGAAATTCACTGAGTTACTTTGTGGGTTTCAAGATATTTTTGCTTGGTCATATGAGGATCTTCGTGGTTTTGATCCTGCTATTATACAACATGAAATTCCTATCAGGGAAGGTATAAAACCGGTTAGGAAAAAACAAAGGCCCATAAACCCCGCACTTGAAGCTACTATTAGGAAGGAGCTTCGTGGTTTTGATCCTGCTCTTACACAGCATGAAATTCCTATCAAGGAAGGTATAAAACCAGTTAGGCAAAAACAAAGGCCCATAAATCCTGCACTTGAAGCTACTATAAGGAAGGATCTTCATGGTTTTGATCTTTCTCTTATACAACATGAACTTCCTATCAAGGAAGGTATAAAACCAGTGAGGAAAAAACAAAGGCCCATAAACCTCGCACTTGAAGCTACTATTAGGAAGGATCTTCGTGGTTTTGATCCTGCTCTTATACAACATGAAATTCCTATCAAGGAAGGTATAAAACCGGTTATTCATATTTATCTTGATGACTTAACTGTATATTCAAAGAACCGATTGGATCGTTTTGGTCATCTTAGAAAAGTTCTCATGCGATGCAAAAAAGTTCGACATTTCTTTAAACCCTTCCAAGTCTATTTTCAGTGTTACCAAGGGAAATCTCCTTGGGAATATTGTTTTTGATTCAGGAATAAGCATAGATCCCGGAAGGATCGTTGTTATTATGAACCTTCCTTCCCCCACTTCCAAAAAGGAGGTTCAAGCCTTTATGGGCATTATCAACATTGTCCGTAGATTTGTTCTTGACTTTGTTGTAATGGTCAAACCAATTCAAAATATTCTTAAGCAAGATCACTCCTTTTCTTGGATTGAGGACGTCGAGAATGATTTCGTAAGGATTAAAAAGGTGATCAGTTCCGCACCGGTTTTGGAAAAAACATATTTTGAGAAAGATTTTATTATATACACTAATGCCACAGAGGAAGTAGTCTCTGCTATTCTTGTACAATGTGATGACCAGAATAACGAAAAACCAGTAGCTTACATTAGTCAAATCTTATTAGATGATGAATTCAAATATTCTTATATCGAAAAACATGCTTTCTATATTGTTAAAGCTGTGGATAAATTTCTCCACTTTATCCTAGGTAAGCACACACTGGTAAAAGTCCATTTACCCATTGTGAAGTTTTTTCTTTCACAGACTTATCTATCAAGGAAGATTGCACATTGGCTTGCCAAGATCCAGGAGCATGATTTAGCCATCATGAATTCAAAAACAATTAAGGGATGAGACTTATCCCTTCACTTGGCTCAACATGCTGAAGCAAGTGAAGAAATTGACGAACAAGAAAATCCTCTTTAAACACTATTTTACATTGATAGTCAAATCCTTCCTATAGTTGAACATCCCTTATATAAAAATATAGTGTATTACTTGCAAAATAATAGATGTCCAGATAGCTTAGATACTCATCAAAGGAGAAGGCTTCGTCTTGAATCTTCCAAATATGTTATTTTAGGAGACTTCTTGTTCAGGAGATCTATCAATGGTATATTACTTCGTTGTGTAAATAATGAGGAAGCACATAAATTATTACAAGAAACCCATGGATCTTCAAATTCTATTATTCATGTGGGTGGCCACTTTTTTGCTAAAACTACTACTTTTAAAATCATCAAAAAAGGTTATTAATGGCCTTCAATTTTTCAAGATTCTTATAACTTTTCAAGATCATGTGACAAGTGCCAAAAATTCGCTGGGAAAGAACTTTTTTGTTTGTTTGTTAATTTATCTAGACCTGCTGGTTGCAAGATTAACCCGTGGCTTGAGAAACCACGACTCAAGGGAATATAAGCCATCAAAATCACCTGGAGATCGCACCCGGCCTGATCCACACCAACCCTTAACATGGTTGTATTTTTTGTCCCCGCGGGTTTCAAACCGATGAATTTAACAACACACTCCATCATCGACTGTCCTACACCTCAGGTACGCTGGGAAAGAACTTTGTATTCCATGCCTTTGCAAATTCCCCCCCCCCAACTTTCCTTTTTCAAAATGGGGTCTGGACTTTATCGGTCCTATTAATCCCCCATCTTCAGCAGGGAAATTTTTTATCTTGACAACCACATATTATTTTATGAAATGGAATAAAGTTGTCCCACTTAAACATTCGCAGGATGAACAGGTTATTTCTTTCCTTGAAACTAATATTTTATCCAAGTTTGGCATTCCTTTAGAAATTATTATTGACAACGGCCCCGCTTTTATTTCAGCTAAGATGACTCAGTTTCTAGCTAAGATGGGAGTAAAAAATTTCACCTCATCATCTTATTACCCTCAGGGAAATGGGAAAGTTGAGTCTACTAATAAGAATCTGGTTAGAATTATCAAGAGGCTCATTTAAGATAAGCCTCATCAGTGGCACACCCTCCTCACCTACACCCTTTGGGAATATCGCACCACTACCAAGGTAAGCACAGGTTGCACTCCCTTTCAACTATTTTTCCTACCAAGTTAAAACTTTCTTCTCTACTGTTGATGCTACAGATTGAAGAATTAAATTCTTCTAATATCTCTCAAAGGATAAATGCATTGCTAGATTTAGAGGAACAAATGATGTTTGCTTTGGAGAACATAAAGAGAAGACAAGAAACCGTAAAGAAATGTTTCAATAAAAGCGCAAAAGTTTTCATATTTAAAGTAAATCAGAAAGTCTTTCTTTGGGATTCAGCTCATGCTGATAGAGGAAGACATTCAAAGTTTCAAAAATTATGGTTGGGTCCTTTTAAAATCGCTTTTGTCTTGGGCGCAAATTCTTATCTTCTAAAGGACTTGGAAGAGCGATTATTTTCCTATAGCACCAACGGTTCCCACTTGAAACACTATGTGGAACCAGTTTGAAAATTAAACGTTGCATGAATGTTACTTATGTATTATAGTTCTCTGTTTCACTGCTTTGATTTTACTTTGCTGTCTTTATTTTCTTCTTGTTTCATTTCTGTTTTTTTTTTTTATTAATTTATTTCCTTTTCAGAAATAAATTCTGGATCAATTTTTCCACGATGATGTTATTCTGCAAGTATTGTTAATCAATAATAATCAGGTTACATAGCTGTCATGATGTCCCCCTGGAAGACATTATTGAAATTTCTCTCTGCTTCTAGTACTGTTCTTAGATAAATAATTGGATTTTCATCCCTATTTTCTGCTTTCCTTTTCTTCCCTCCACCCTGAGTTTCAGAAAGAGCACATCAACAATTTCTCTCATTTAAGAAATAAATGCTTTCACTGTGACCAATTGAATGCTATGCATACATGAATAAACCCCTCACACTTAACACTTTCCATGAGTTATTCCCAAATTTCGGGATCATTTTTCCCTTAAACTACCTCACATCCCCCTGTTGCATAATCATTCTGGTAAATATTTTCTTTGATCTACGATTCACCTGGCCTGCAAAACCAGACATTCTGAGTTCTTAATCCGTTGAAAACAAATTTCCCTGTGGAGTCACCAGTTTGTTGATGCTTAAAAGCACAACTATGAATACTATGCTAGCAAATGATTCCCAAGCTTTATTATATATCTATATTAATAATAAACTAGTAGGTGGTACCCCCTTGTTAGACTTCTGGCACTATGGTGGATATGAAACGCTCATATTTTGTCTTCTTAACTGATGGTACCAATGCAATATTCTACAGTTCATTTGTCTCAAATCATGGTTTAAAATGTTATGGTGATATCGATATTTGGTTGATTAAAACATGGCATTGAATGGATTTGATGATATCTCACAGAATATGTTAAGGCTACCCTGTGGATGAAAGAATTATTATCAGTTTTGGTTTTGATATTGCATTAAACATGGCATTAAATGGTTTAAATGATCTTTATAGAGAATAATAATGGAGATATTTTGAATAAAAGAACTATAATCAAGTTCTAATTTTATATTATCATGACAAAGGATGGGTTCTCTAGACCCTTGCTACTATGGTTATGCACCTTGTTTATATATGGTTGCACATTGGGTTATGTTCCTAGCACATTGTTATTTAAAGAAGTTCTTATTACCAAGGGGTGGAGCACTATGCAAAAGTGATATGGCAATGGGTATTTGGTTGATTAATTGTTTAGTGTTATGGTGAATTGGCTTGGCTCGTACTTTGAATTGAATGAAGTTGGAAGGGAGAAGCGATGTACATTTATTGCACATCACTTAAAATCCCCTTGAGCTCGTCACCCTAGTCATTCTTACATTTTGGTTTTGGCTCTGGTAGTTGTTTTTGTTCCGCCTTGTTCGGTCGTGAAGGAGGTATACAGTCTAGTTTTCGTCCTCGTGCAAGGTTTTCCAGGTATGGGTTTCTTACTCTTCCATTCATGATAGTTACTCTGCCCTTTGAATCAACTTTTAGATCTGGATTGCTCGTGGTCTGTGTGATTCTTAAGATGTTTTGAGATTTTGAACTGTGTATTGGTTGTGTCCTGCATGGTTTCATATGGTGGTTATTCTGGACTATTGGCACTTAAAAAAAAATGGTTACACTCTCCTTGCTGTGGGTAATATTTACATGGGTTCATTGGATTAAATTTACAGTGAATCTTGCTCGGTCATGGCTTGGTTTTTGGGGTCTGGCCTCTCTATGGAAATTGATTATTATGGTTTGCCAAAGATCTTAGCTTTGTGAGTACCCGATCTATGGATTTTCATAACATGTCTCTGTGTTTAATTTTTCCCATGCCATGTTCATCTCTATGGCTAGTGTACCCACGTTTTGATGAAAGATTAAAGTGTTTATTGCCTTATCTTGGAAAAACCCTGAGTTGTTAGTTGTTTTCTTATGACCTCACTATTTCCTAGAAAGCATTGCACAATCTGAACTTAACGCCACCCAGAAGTTGATGGAAGCATTATGCATGTTTTTGGTCGGGCACGGATTTGTCTTTGGACGCTCATAGTACAGTGTTGATTAAAGGGATTGGCTTCATTTTGATTCCTGTTGGAATTGGTTGTTTGTTGTTTTGGAAAGACTTACAGCCGAGAGCATTGTTATATATTATTGTTATGTGGTAAATCATGATAGGACATGAGTTGTATGTGCTATTCGACGACCTAACCCTCTGATTGAACTACCTGTTCATACCTTCCACTTGATTTCTTGAACCCTAAATATTATATTGATATCATCTTACTCAAGTTCGATGGTTGGTGGGAGCATTGTGTTGGAAGATTGGTTGTTGTCATTGATGTCAACCCTAGTCATGGGTTTTGGACCACAAGATTGATGGAGTTATTTGGACATGAAGGAAAATGCACATGTAGATAAAACGCCCATGGATGGATAGTATACATCATGCTCTTTCCGGTGGTATGTGGCACATCACGTGGATCCTCATGGTTGAGGAGAAATGAATTTTTGAAGATGACAAAGTGAATTGTACATGTAGGCCCTGAAGACAATTAAAGAAAAGAATTACAAAATAAGAAAGTGTCAGGTCGGCCCTA
>JASDQU010241116.1:218238-244854 GCA_032191745.1 Picea mariana | reverse complement strand
TTTATATAAAGGACACCTATGTGTTGATTTATTGGGGCCCGAATAAGATTTATAATGTCCAGTTTGATAGCGTTGAACAATGTTGAAATAAATTATGGATATAAGTGGTTGTAAACATTGTGTGTGTTCTTGTTGGTTTTAAAGGATTTAGCATTGGAGTTAATGTATGATTATGGCTCAAAGGCTATTGTGGTTTCTCATATCGATTACAATGTTGTTCGTTATGACTGTCATATAATGATTATATGGATGCAAAGGTTGTTGTAATTAAATAATTTTAGGTATATAAATTATTGTTTGGAAGCCATCAAACAAATTGTCAAAGAAAGTAACAGTTTAAATTGTTGTTTTGAAAAGTGAACATTATTAAACTTTGAAGGTCTGAATAGAGATATGTTGTGTTTGCATGTTTTGATTTGTTTTCAATTGAACAGTATCCATATTATTTCCCTGACATTCTATCACTTTTCGCTCATTACATTCCCCTCATAATCCCAATTTAATTTATTGCATCCCTATTCTGTGAAATAAATTTTAAAAGAAAAAGTTTGTGTAAAAGCGACAAAAGGATAACACAACAAGGATTGATGATTAATATTTTGATACTTTATGACACAGTAAATTGTTTGATTAATTGTTGAAAAGTATTCGTGTATTAATCCCCTATCATTATACCACTTTTTTCTAATTACACTCCCTTCACATGTCCCATGATCCATATCATCCCTTGTTCACTTGGTGATTAATAAATGGTTTGTTATGGATGGATTTGCATGTATCTCGTGTCAATGTTTGAGCCAATTTTTTATACGTGTAAGGAGTGTCATGTATGGTTTATTAAGAGATTCATTACTGACGAACTGCTACTATAGGATGAGTTTCTTCAATAGGGGCAACCATGGAAGAGATAACAGAGGTAGGGGAAATTGGAACTGAGGTCCTTGAAGGCCTAGATTTTCCATCCATTTTTACATTGACCCCCAAGAATTGAACCAGTTGTTCCAAGTTGGGTTCTTTAAATTGGTTTGTCATGGAATAGTACACCCTCGACTAGAAAGACCTCCTTTCCAGCCTCCTTGGAACATCCCTGGCATTCACGTTCCTCCACATGTGTCCTTGCAACCGGAAATCCCTGCAAATGATGGATGGCAAGAGATTGTCAACCCGGTTGTCTCTCACCATCGCGGTTGGCCCAATATGTCATTGCCTCTCCCACCACCTCTTAATCATAATGTCCAAATTTCTTGTTGGTTCACCTATTCAATCTTCACATGCTATTAAAAGACTAAAAACTGATATGCCCCAAACTATGCAAGATAAAGGAAAAGTAGATGCCTCCCCTTCTTCTCCCTCTAATTATTCCTCAAAATCCATGTCTTCTCGAAAGCATTTGAAGGATGATTGTTCCCATGTGATCAATGAGATACATCCTCAAGGGTCTAACCAACCACAAGCTACTTCTGGGAAATCAAAGGGAGACATCAGTGAAAAAAGAAAATTTTCCTCCCAGAGTGGCAAGTATGGCTTTTAGATTATGTTTTTTTATTATTCGAGTTGATGAAGACAGTGTTAAGTCAAACTAACTATTATTTTTATTTATATCTCCTAAGATAATTAGTTAAGTCAAACTAAATTCACTAAAGAAAGTAGTTGAACTACTTCAACTTATTTGGAAAGAATAAAAGTTGAATGAGAAGAAGAAATAAGGGGAGAATAGAAGGAGAAAGCAAGACTAAGGGTCTCATTGTAGACAACAAGGTTCAAGACTGAACCAAACTTTCCAGACACTTGTTTTAGAGAGTCAAAATGGCAACAGTTTGTCGCAAGATGATCCAGATTATAACTTTCAGTTTTACTTGATTGTCAGAGTCTTTTTGTATGGTATTCATCGGGGATCTCTAAATGAGACTTTGGTCCATGCCCTCGTAGGGGTTTTGTAAAGAGAAAGCACTTTTGATATCTCGGAATGAAATAAAATCAGATTGTTATTCTGTCTCATATATGTGTATTTATGACTTGGTTTGTTTTTTCTTTTTGAGCTCCATGTTTCCTTTATTATATAAATATGTGTATTACATAAACTTATATTAATTTATTGCAACATTCTTTTCATTAATAAATCAACCTCAATCCTAGTAATTAATACTTACAGATTGGGAGAATATTTTTGAAGCTATGAAACCCAAGGTGACATTCCTGACTATCTTGTCCTAGCCAGGCAAGATTCGAAAATGATTGAGTAAGGTAATTTATACCTTTTCCTCAACAGTGAGGCTAAAGGTTTTGAAAAAAGGTTCTAACACACATGAAGAACAAAAATAATTGAATTAAATCTAATTCCTTCATAAATAAATGCTATCTCTATTGAAACTATTGCAATGTGAAACAAAATTATAATTAATCAATCCAACAAGAAAGTAACTACTCTTCTCAATCTAGACTACAAAAGCTTCAATAGACATAATATCAGGTTGTGAGGTGGAATATGCCTTGAGAAAGGCCCACACAATGATGTTCTTTTCACTTATGTAGGTTATTGATCAAGGAATAAATTATATGCACACATACTTGAATAGAAAACTAGTTTAAAGAAAGAAAACATAATCGATTCAAGTCTAAATGGTTTTATTAAACATGCATTAGTGCCTCTACTGGTAGAAATTTTGGTTATAGTTTCTTTTACTCATTCCTTAGGTGGCTCAAGAACTTGCAAAAATAATCCATTAAGCTCCTCAATCTTATATCTATTCAAGCATTTAAACTTGAAATTTGAAAGCAAATATAGTTGCTAATTAAAATAAATTTCAAGAATAATAAAAAATGCATATACACAGTGATTACTTTGTACATTTAAATTAGAAACTAAAGATTAAAACAAAAATATATTTACCAGCAATAAGCTATAACAATCCATAGATATGCACATGAAAGAAAGAGAGTGAACATGTCAAATAATGGGGGCCCTCCAATATTCAAATTTCACATTAAGGAATATCAGCTGGAAGAATTTAGTATGGCTTGATGTATTAATGAAATTAGTTGGTACAAAGATTCAATGAGTCTCTTGGAAACCAAAAGCTTGAGAAAAATTCAAAACTATAAATTTGATTATATCCCCCTATTACAGCCAAGTTCTTGGGCATTTATACAAAATAAAACACAACTACTTAGGCTCAAATCTCTCCCAAAGATTGATGACTCAAAAAACAATTTTCCATTTCAATTGGGTCGAGCTCAAAATGAGCAATTTCCTCCATGGTTTGATGGGCAGTTTGAATCCCTATGAAAAATCGGTCGCACATAAAATCTGAATTTACATATTTAGAAAAAAAACTTCAAATCTCCCAAATCTCACCTTTTCTAGAAAATCTACCCATGTCTTACTTTAATTGGCTCATTCTGCACAAAACCCATGTTTTAATTTTTCAAGTTTTGTTCTAATAACCTCATAAATTGTGTCGGAAGTTATCTTCATGTTGTAACATTGTGATTTTTTCCTTCTTGGTGGAAGGGTTGATCGCGCATTGACCATGCGTCTTTGAGTCAATTTTCTTGGTTCTAGAGGGAACTCATCCATGCTATGAATATGTTGATCATGATCCATGTGTTGATTTTTCCTAGATCGTGCTAGAAACATGCTAACGAATGAGAAATTACAGGAAATTAAGTTTTCTAGTAATTAGAGGTAAAAAGTTCAAAAAAATAATATTTTTGTTTGTTAAATAGAAAACAGAAATAAACTAGAGATTACCTCATAATCCCTTCTTGATCCTTTGTTAAGTGGAAATGGGTACAGAAAATACCAAAAATGGAGGGAAAATGTGTTAAAAACAAAGTGTGTATGGTGGCTTTGTTACAATGAAATATCATCCCAACATAGAGTCGAGTCTTTGGTTCTGGCCTCCTTTGAATTGTTTCATCCATATTATAAAGGCTTGCAAGATAGTTTGTTTGGATAGTTGGTTGCCATTGACGTCAACCCTTAGAGATTAATGTCAACCCTTGGAAAAGTTTGGAAGCCCTAGAGGTGTGGTTGAGATTGATGGTGAGTTAGTTGTCATCAATGGGGTGGTTGATGTCAACATATGTGATGGGTGCATTTGATGAAGTCTACATGAAGCCTCAGAGGTGTGGTTATGGTACCCAAAGTTGGTTGAGTAATATGGACATGAAGGATAGTGTAAATGCAAGTAATACACTCATAGATGGATAGTCCTTGCCCTGTCAATTCTTGTGATAGTTGGTATGCCACGTGGTCCCTCACGGTTAGGGAGATATGGCCTTGTGAAGTTGGAAACCCCAAAGAATGGTCAATAATCCCCTAAGTAGTTACAAGTCAATTAATGAATGGGTAAAGTGGGTGTGACAAGAAAGAACTAGAATCCCTAAGATTAAGAAAAGAAGTTACCTAGGAAAACTATAAATACACATCATGAGAAATTCATTTGACACACATACTTACATTGAATATTTATCTTGTGAATGTTATGGTCTATTGAAGAATCTAACAACAAGTTTGAAGAAGCGGAGAAAGTGAGGGAAGAGTGAAATTTTTGGAGTTGCAGAGTGCTAGAGTTTCTCTTAAATCCTAATGAGGAAATCCCTTGTGGGTCAGCTCAAGGGTGTCATGCGAGGCACCCCCACAGGTTTCTTGAGTGATGTCACATGAGGCCCAACATGACAGGGAGTCGTAATCCTATGAGGTTAAGACAAATTTGGGGGAAATGTTGGTACTAGGTTGCTAAAGGTTGTGGAATATTTACAAGTCATTGTTACAGTACAACAGATCAAATACATGTCACAGGTATGCGTATGTGATTATGTCTTATGCTTAGTGATGGTATGGTATATTCTTGAGAGGCATGTCTTATTGATGCGTGGTACATCTTGGTGATATTGGTATGGTACATTAAGTAGTAGTACATCTTGGTTGTATTGGTATCTTGTTATCTGGTTTGGTTACATGGTGATGATGCTACGGTACATGCTTGAGGCTTATTCTCGACATACTCTTGAAGAATTGGCACATGGTGTATGGTTTTCATTGATATTGATACATTGTTGAGGATTACACTTGGTATATGACAACACATGTATGAGATACATATCTTGGTGATGTTGGTACTTGGTTGATATACACTATTGATAGTAATTGCTTGGTATATCCTATCGTATATTGTGTATGGCATGATTAAGTGATATGGTATATGATTGAGATACATTTTTGGTACATGGTATGGTATAAGTGTTGATGTACATGGTTGATACATGGTATGGTACATGACTGATACTTGGTATGGTATCGATATACATGGTTGATTGTTGAGGCATATGGTACATGTTATGGTGCATGGTTGATGCACGATTTGGTATAGGTCTTGGTGCATGGTTGATGCACTTGGTGTGTGTAATACCCCAAGGATGTGCCCCAATTGCATTATGAATTGTAATTATGTTTTATAGGCTGGTGAGCCAAGTTTATATAAGTTGGTGGGCTTATGTGTTTATTAGGCTAGAGAGGCTAAGTGTTGAAGGCCAAGAGCCTGATTTTTGTACATGTAATGATGCACATTATTAATATAAAAACATATCTGCGTGTGGATCGACCACAATGAATGAGTGATGGGGGACTAAGCTTCCACAAAGTCTGGGTAAGGGAGAGGGGGCTGAGAGTTTGGGAGAAGGGCTAAGCTTAAGAGCTTAAGACCTTGGGGATACTAATTAAATATTATTCCAAATTTGTGCAAATGTTTATGTTTTATCCTAAGTTCCTGGAAGGGGGAACATGTGAAAAATGGGGAGCATGCATTCCCAGGGAGACAGGTGTCGACCTGGGTGCATGCAGTTAAAATGAGAGAAGGGATCCATGTTGGGGGTTTGACCTCCCACTTTCCATCCTCCGTCTGAACTTGTGGGTGTCCATGATCAACCTCTATTTCAGTGTTTGTTTTGGGGAATTATTACCTGAACTGTTAAGTCTCTACGTGGGATCTATGTACACCCTCACGCATCTCTGAAACTAGAACCATGAACCCATCCTGTGTTGCATGGTTGAGAAACCCAAAATTTCCTAAGTCATGTTGTGCTATCCCAGTGGTATGTTGTGGCCACGCAGTTCCTGACCATGTGAGGTTGCTTCCATTGACTATGCATTGCTGAGCCTTGTTGTTGTGTCCTCACTGTGCTAGAATTGGTCAAAATAACATGTTTCCAAGCCTGTGAGCGACTCTCTCCAGGTGAGAGAGTGCGTGGAGGAAGTGAGAACTCCTAGAAGGGGTCATATAGCTGTCACAGAACTTGGAGACTTCCGGTATGGTCTGTTGCTAAAGCCCATGGCAAGGGAGGTTTAGTAGCCAAAGGACTGTCCAGGTGACAGTGAAGGTGTATGCTCCTGGGGTGGGACATGCATGTGGGGAATGAGGGTCTACGAGAAGTGGGCGTAAGTGACTCCTGGGAGAGAATCCTTCCTCTGTAACTGTGTGTTTTCCGTTGACCTTGCCTAGCCTAGGATTCCCTGCCTGATGGAGCTTAGTCCCAGCTTGGGGGTGACCTACTGCTGAGAGTGATGAGTAGTGTGGTCTAAGGCTAGGAGGTTCATGGAAGGTCTGCACACAGTTGGTGGAATTACTACAATTTCAAAAATAAGTATCAGTTTGTGCTTAATATTATGTTTTGCATGCATGCGATGCTTATATGTTATCATGTATTTTTTTGCGCTTATGAATTATTGTTAATTCTCTTGATGATGTATATTAGCAATAATTATGTGCTTACTCTGTATTTTTTAGAACAATCTGTTAATTAGATTTAATATGCATGTTATATATATATAAGTATGAGAATGTTTTGTGTAGTAGCGTTGCCTTGCAAGTGGGTTGATGGCCAGGGATGTTACATTTCGGTATCAGAACTCAAAAGACTAAGTTAAGGTTGTGTTTGGTATCATTGCCCAACCTGTTGGTGGTCGGGGATGTTACAATATGGTATCAGAGCAAGGTTTCAATGCTGATCTTGGATGGGCCATGTTAGTGGAAGTTGAAGCAAGATTTTTGGAAAGAATTGTTGTCGAAGTAGACAAAATTAGAGTTCTGACCCAAGGTTTCAACGCTGAGCCTGCATGGGTTGGATAAGTGGTCATTAGACCTGAGGTTTCAGGTGGAAGTTGTGTGAGGAAGAACCAATGTTTGGACCCTATAATGTTCCTAAGTGGCAAGGGGTTGCTTGGTTGTGTTACAAAGCTCAAGAGATGTAGTGATATAGTAAAACCGCAGCCGATGTGGTATATAGCCACAGGGAGAAAGAGAGCTCAACACCAGAAGTGTTGGAGCCATATGATCTATTCGGGAGGAAAGGAGATCCCTCATGATCGTTAGATCTGGAGCAGGTGCAAGAGATTTATCCTGGAAATCTTTAGGGGATTAGACTATCAGGACAGGTGATATGTGATGGTGCACGAACTCCCAATGTCCGAAACTCTGAAACAAAAAATGAGCAGGGTGGGACCCAATGTCATCGAAGGTGACGTGTACCTTCCTAGATCTGCCACATGCCACCGCCTTAGTTGGTGAAAGTTGTACTACGTGGGCCTGAAGGGAAAAGTAGATCAGAATTTTGGATGTCAGAAGATTGGGAAGAAACAAGTGTGGGAACTCCCGAGGTCCGAAGTCCTGAAGTCCCGAAAACTTCAAAGATAGAAAGACCATAGTGGATTTCAGCCATTGGATGATGGGTAAACGTGGACCATTGATCCACTCCACTTTGCGAGCTCGGTAATTGGAACTCTGAGAGATAGTTGTGTGTGCTTTGAAATCTATGAAGACCGAAATCACGAGTAGCACCTAGTAGTTTAGTGTTTGGTCATGGCTCGTGATTGCATGGGTTGGGGACTAAGAAAGAGGGGTCTATCACCCGAAAGTTACAGAGTCGAGAAGAGCTTGAAAGATTCATGAAATAGAAATTTTTTCTTAAGTCGGATTGGTTTTGAATGTGTGGAATTTATTAAGGAGAGATGGCCTGACAAATTCTGCTTATCTGCACATTGTGATTGCAGAAGTTTGATGAGTGACATAACCGATTAGAATTTCCACGGAGTGCAAAGAAATGGAAGAGACACGGAATGCTTCCAGTTCAGAAAATGAAAGAGAGGGAATGGAAGTCCACTTGGGATTTGAAGGATCGAACTCCAATGGGAAGGAAAAGGAGATAGATAAGGAAGGAAATATGAGGAAGATCATTGAAAAAATGCAGAAAGATGCCCAACCTTGCCGAGTAGATAGCAGAAAGCTCAGGAAAACTCAGGAAAAACAAGGTGAACTCAACATAAATTTGTTAAAGAGTTTGGAGAGAATATAAAAGAAGTTGGATAAGGAGAGTGACTCGAGCAGAATAGGGAGTCACCAAAATTATGAGGGGAGAAGATCAAGGAGTGTTGGTAGACACCATCATCACTCCCAAAATTGCTCCAAGAGAAGGGCACACAATAGTTCAAGCCCATCTCCTACCAGAAAGAATAGAAGATATGGAGTCAATGACCTGAAGGGAGAAATGAATAAGATTAAGCCTCCTACATTTGATAGAGAACATAAGAAGGAGTAAAATGTTGAAACATGGTTGCTTGGCATGAGGAAATATTTCCAACTACAGAATTATTCCTCTCATGCAGAAGGAAGAATTGCAATGTATCAACTGAAGGGAAAGGCATCCATGTGGTGGGATCAGCTTGTGCAGGTGAAACACATTAGAGAGAAATATATCACTTGGAAGGAATTCAAGAGGTATTTTGAGAAGAAATACTTGACTAAAAGATACTACAACAGAAAGATGAAAGAGTTCTTTGAACTCAAGCTGGGCAGCATGACCATGGATGAATACGAGCGAAGATTTTTGGAATTAATGAAGTATGTTATGTTCATCAAGGATGAAACTGTCAAGATTCAAAGGTACCTAAGTGGAATTCCACCTTCCATTGGGGACAAGATCTAGTATGATGACCCAAAAACCATGGAAGAAATGATAAGGAGGGCGAAACGATTATATGAACAACAAAAAGAAAATCCTACCTTACAAAAGCTTGGGAAGACAAGAAGAAATTTAAGATGGATCAAAGGAAGAAGGGAACTAAGACACCCTTTTTCAGAAACAGTCCCCAAGGACAAGCATCTTTTAGAGAACCTAGAAAAGCTGAAATGGGTGGACAAATGCCAAGATAGACACCTATGGAGTGTTGGGGTTGTAAAGAAAACCATAGGTACAGATATTTCCCCCACAAAAATGATAAAGTGAGAGTTGTCCACAATGTTCAACAAGTTGAAATAGTGGAGGACATGGGAAGTAGAATGCCAAGGATTTACACAGCCATGGACAACAAGAAAGCTAAATTTCAGTCACACATGATTGAATTGGAAGGTATGATTAACAACCATGCCTTTACTATTTTAATTGATTTAGGGGCTAGCCATAGTTATATAGATCCTAGAGTGGTGGAAAGTTTTCATTTATCAAGAAGAAAACATGAAAAATCTTGGTTAGTGCAGCTGGCTATAGGAACCAAGAGGAAATTCACTGAGTTGGTTAAGTCCTATCCTATGGACATGAATGGACTGAGCACGAAGGATGAATTGAACATTCTTCCTTTAGGCTCTTATGACTGTTTAATTGGGATGGACTGGTTGGAACAACACCATGCCATCATGGACTATCATAACAAGGAATTCACTTGCCTATATGAGGAAGGGAATCGGAAAATAGTCCAAGGAATTCCCAGAGTTGTTGCTATCAGAGAAATCTCAGCAATGCAGCTAAAGAAGTGCTACATAAAAGGTTGTCAATTATTTGGAGTCCATGTGGAGGAAACACCCAAGGATAAGGTGTCAGGTATTAGAGATCATGTGGTACTAAAGGAGTTTGAAGATGTATTTCAAGAGGTACCAAGATTACCTCCTAAAAGAGATATTGACTTCTCTGTAAACTTGATGCCTGGAGCAACTCTAGTATCGAAAGATCCTTAAAGAATGAGTACGCCAGAGCTAAAAGAACTGCAATTGTAGCCTGAGGATCTTTTGAAGAAGGGGTACATATGCCCAAGCATGTCACCTTGGGGTGCCCCGGTTCTATTCGTGAAGAAGAAGGACGGAACGTTGAGATTGTGTATTGATTTTAGACAATTGAACAAGGTAACTATAAAGAAAAAGTGTCCTTTGCTGAGGATTGATGACCTCTTCGATCAATTGAAGGATGCGAATATATTTTCGAAGATAGACCTCAGGTCAGGATATCACCAGGTAAGGATTAAGGATGAAGACATCAATAAGACCACCTTTAGAAAAGGGTATGGTCATTACGAGTTCACAGTGGTGTCGTTTGGGCTGTCAAACGCACCTGTTGTTTTTATGTTCTTGATGAATGGTGTTTTTAGGGACTATCTAGACAAGTTCGTCATAGTCTTCCTGGATGACATTCTGGTGCATTCCAATTCAGAGGAAGAGCATGAACAACATCGTAGGATGGTGTTGCAGGTGCTAAGAGAGCACCGACTGTATGCCAAGTTGAGAAAGTGCTCATTTTATCAGGAGAAGATCCATTACTTGGGGCATATTATTTCTAAAGATGGGATAGTGGTAGATCCTGAAAATATTGAGGCCATCAAAGAATGGTCAGTGCCAAAGAATGTGACCAAAGTCATATCCTTTATGGGTCTAGCTGGTTATTACAGAAGGTTCATCGCAGGGTTCTCAAGGTTAGCTTAGCCTGTCACTTCCTTGCAAAGGAAGGAGAAGAAGTTTCAGTGGACAAAATATTGTGAGAAAAGATTTTAGCGATTGAAGCAACTATTAACCAGTGCTCCAATTTTGAGGATTGCAGATCCAAATGAAGATTTTGTGGTATGCACCGATGCATGCAAAGAAGGACTGGGAGGAGTCCTTAGTTAGAATGGATTCATAATTTCTTATGAATCCAGAAAGTTGAAAGAGCATGAAAGGAACTACACAACTCCTGATTTGGAGTTAGCGGCCATCGTTCACGCTTTGAGGAAATGGAGACACTACCTCATGGGAAGGAGGTTTGTATTGAGAACAGACCATAACGGTCTAAAGTATTTGTTTGATCAACCAACCTTGAACACTAGGCAAAGTAGGTGGCTAGAATTTCTTTGTGAATAAAATTTTGATATCAAGCATATAAAAGGGAAGGCGAATAAAGTGGTTGATGCACTCAGTAGGAGAGTACACGAATTACATGCTACAACCATTAGCATGTATCAAACCGATATAAAGAGCAGATTTTTGGAAGTTGCAAGCGCAAACTTGTAGTACAGGGGATTGGTACTGAAGCTACATCAAGATAAAACGCTGCAAGGAGTGGAAGATTATAAGTTAGAGAATGATGGAATACTTCTATATAAGAACATAGTTTATGTACCTAATTTCTAGGGTTTGAAACTTACGATTCTGAGAGAAATGCATAATGTGCCTTATGTTGGGCACCCTAGATATCAGAAGACTGTGGTAGCAGTCAAGAGCCATTACTTTTTGCCGGGTATGAAGAAAGAGATTGTAGAATACATCACCAGATGTATGGAATGCCAAAAGGTTAAAGCTGAGCATACACACCCAGCTGGAATGCTACAACCTTTACCCATTCCTGAGTGGAAGTGGGAAGTGGTGACAATGGATTTCATCACAAGATTTCCTAGAACATGCAAACAACATGATTCAATTAATGGTAGTAGTGCAAAATCTTATGAAATATGCCTATTTTATTCTGTTAAAGGCTACTCACAAGGCAATGGAGGTTGCTGATATTTTTATGAAGGAAGTGGCATGATTGCACAGAATTCCCAAGAAAATTGTGTCTGATAGAGACCCAAAATTTACCTCAAATTTCTGGAAAGGGTTGTTCAATGGATTCAGAACAAATCTGAATTTCAGTACAGTTTATCATCCTATGTCGGATGGGTAGACAGAGAGGGTGAATCAAGTGATAGAAGACATACTAAGGATGCATGTGATGGAAAAACCATCAAAATGGGAAAACTACCTACACTTGGTAGAATTTGCCTGCAACAATGGGTATCAAGCATCATTGAAGATGAGCCCATTTGAAGCACTTTATGGCAGAAAGTGAAATACTCAAGTAAGCTAGGATAACCCAACTGATAGAGCAGTATTTGGGCCAGAGTTTCTCAAGGAAATGGAAGAGAAAATGATGAAAATTAAGCAGAATTTGAAAGATGCCCAAGACAGGCAGAAAAGTTATGTTGATTAAAACAGAACCCACAAAAAGTTTAAAGTGGGATATCATGTTTTTCTGAAAGTAAAAGCTAATAGAAGTTCCCTGAGGCTGGGAAACTGTTCCAAGTTGGCAGCCAGATTTTGTGGGCCATTTGAAATCCTAAAAAGGATTGGGCTAGTTGCATTACCATGACTGTACATAATGTGTTTCATGTTTTGTTACTTAAGAAATATATACCTAATCCTAATCATGTGATTGACTAGAATGTGATCCAGGTGGAACAAGAAGGTGTCTCGTAAGTGCATCTTGTGCGCATATTGGACCAGAAAAGAAAACAACTACGGAATCGAGCCATAGGACTTGTAAAGGTCCAGTGGACCTGGTATGGTCCTGAGGACATGACATGGGAGCATGAAGATGATATGTGGGCATAATACCCACATATTTTTGAAGATTTTGGGAATCTTGTTGATGTTATGTGAAAGTTGCACTGAGGACAGTGAAAAAATAAGGGGAGGGGATTGTAATACCCCAAGGACGTGCCCCAATTGCATTATGAATTGTAATTATTTTTTATAGGCTAGTGAGCCAAGTTTATATAAGCTGGCAGGCTTATGTGTTTATTAGGACAGAGAGCCTAAGTGTTGAAGGCCAAGAGCCTGATTTTTGTACATGTAATGATGCACATTATTAATATAAAAACATCTC
Source organism: Picea mariana (assembly GCA_032191745.1). Taxonomy (NCBI): domain Eukaryota; kingdom Viridiplantae; phylum Streptophyta; class Pinopsida; order Pinales; family Pinaceae; genus Picea; species Picea mariana. The sequence goes on along the minus strand of JASDQU010241116.1, from coordinate 231,915 downwards.
AGCATGTGGACCAACCACGATGAATGAGTGATGGGGGACTAAGCTTCCATAAATTCTGGGTAAGGGAGAGGGGGCTGAAAGGTTGGGAGAAGGGATAATATTAAGAGCTTAAGACCTTGGGGATAATAATTAAATATTATTCCAAAGTTGTGTAAATGTTTATGTTTTATCCTAAGTTCCTGGAAGGGGGAACGTGTGCAAAATGGGGAGCATGAAGCCCCAGGGAGACAAGTGTCAACCTAGGTGCATGCAGTTAAAACCAGAGAAGGGAGATGTTTTGGTGGTTCGACCTCCCATTTTCCATCCTCTGTATGAACTCATGGGTGTCCATGATCGACCTTTGTTTCAGTGTTTGTTTTGGGAAATTCTTACCTGAATTGTTAAGTCTCTATGTGGGATCTTTGTACACCCTCACGCATCTCCGAAACTAGAACCATGAACCCATCTTGTGTTTTATGGTTGAGAAACATGAAATTTCCTGAGTCATGTTGTGCTATTTGAGTGGATTGTTGTGGCCACGTTGTTTCTGACCGTGTGAGGTTGTTTCCATTGATTGTGCATTGTTGAGCCTTGTTGTTATGTCCTCACTGTGCTGGAATTGTTCAAAAGAACAGGTTTCCAAGCCTGTGAGTGACTCTCTCCAAGTGAGAGAGTGCATGAAGGAAGTGAGAACTCCTAGAAGGGGTCCTGTAACTGCCATAGAGCTCAGAGACTTCTGGTCTGGTCTGTTGCTAAAGCCCAAGGCAAGGGAGGTTTAGCAGCTGAAGGACTGTCTGGGCGATAGTGAAGGTGTATACTCCTGGGGTGGGATAGGCATGTGGGGAATGAGGGTCTGTGAGCAATGGGCGTAAGTGACTCCTGGGAGATAATCCTTACTTTGTAACTGTGTGTCTTTCGTTCACCTTTCCTAGCCTAGGATTCCCTACCCGGTGGAGCTTAGACCCAACTCGGGGTGACCTACTATTGAGAGTGACAAACAACACGGTCTAAGGTTGGGAGATTCATGGAAGATCTGCACGCAGTTGTTGTAACTACTACAGTTTCAAAGATAAGTATCAGTTTGTGCTTAATATTATGTTTTGCATGCCCGTGATGCTTATATGTTATCATGTATTCTATTGCGCATATGAATTATTGTCAATGTCCTTGATGATGTATATTAGCAATAATCATGTGCTTACTCTGTATTGTTTATAACAAACTGTTAATTAGATTTAATATGCATGTTATATATATATATAAGTATGAGAATGTTTCGCGTAGTAGCATTGCCCGACAAGTGGGTTGATGGTCGAGAATGTTACAATTCAGTATCAAAGCTCAAAAGGCTAAGTTAAGGTTGTGTTTGGTAGCATTGCCTGACCTATTGGTGGTCGGGGATGTTACAGTGTGGTACAGGTTGTGGTACACATTTGATGTTTGGTATGGTACAGGTTGATGGTTTGGTACATGCTTGGTAGAGGAATGTGTTGGTGATGTTGGACATCTAGTTGATAGGTTTCCTTAGTATATGATCAATGTGAGAGGATATGGTTGAGTATCGGTGATAGTGATAGGTTAGACAGGTTGATCAATGACAAGTTGGATACAGTGACAGTTGACAGTGGCAATGACAGTGGAAGTAGTAGTGGCGGTTATTGTGGTAGTGATAATTGGTCTACATTTATACTTCAGGGAGGAAGGATAGAGCAAGGAAAGGGGGTTGTATCCTCCTTCTGGTTGGTGTCAGAGAACTCAGAGAGTTGGAGTTTCCTTCAGGTTGGAGCCAGAGAATTCAGGGAGTTGTATATTCCTTCAGGTTGGAGCCTATAAATAAGGGGTTGTAGCCTCCTTCCAGTTACAGCTGGAGAATTGGGAATCGGGTGCTTCCAATGAATGTATTATTTAACATATAAGAAATAATTTTGTGGTTTTCTCCCATTTTGGCTTCCACATAAATTCTAGTGTATTGTGTACTTGATGTGATGTTGCTTATGTTTATATGCTCATGATATATTGATGATAAATTGATGATATATTGTTGATAAAGTTAAAGGTTATATATTGTGGTTAAAATTGGTATAAAGTGCTCATAATGATTCACCGCCCCCGCGCCCCCCCTCCCTCTTAGTATTCCAACAATTGATATCAAAGCCAGGTTCCTTCAAGAAATAGTTTGACCACTAAAAGGTAGATCATGGACAGAAATAGTTTGTATAAAAATGGAATACCACAGTTCAATGGTCATAATGGTCAGGATAATGAAATGTGGAGTATCAATATGAAAACATTTGTATAGGCACATGGATATGATTTTTGGTACTTAGTTGTTACAGGATACACCGCTGCAAAGAATCCAAAAACAACATCCAAGAAGGAAATGAAAAAGAACAACAAAATAACAATGGATTTTATCTTGGAAGGATTGCCTAATTCAGTAAAAGAAAAAGTGATAAAATGTTCATGAGATAAATATCCTTGGGATAAGATAAATAATCTCTATTTTTCTCCCATCACAGAGTCATGGAATTCTAAATAAGATGCAGGTATAGAACAAGAAGAGAGATGTTCATCATGTCAGATGGATTCAGAAGAAGAAGATTGTGAAGAAAGCACAGGACTAGATCTTGAAGCAGAAATAATTAGTTCTTTAGATAAACTAAATAAAGAAAGAGAAGAAAGAAAGTTACTCGAGAAAGAATTGATCGGGATAAAAGAAGGTGTTCAAAGATTTGAAGAATCCCAACCAGTCATCATGAATCTAAAATATCAGCTAGAAGAAGCCAGGAGGATTGAAGAAACTCTCAAGGATCAGAAATAGGGTTTAGAAGCAGAAATAATATAACAAACAAACAAAGCAGAGCAGAAGGAATAAGTTAAGGAAAATAATCTTGAAGTGAAATTTAGTCAACGAGAAATAAGCTTGAAGAATAAATCATCTCATTGAAAATACAACTCAAAGAAGCAAAGTGAATAAAAGAATTCATGAAGAGTCAGATGATGAATAAAGAAGAAGATGTTGAGAAGCTTGAAGAAGAAGTTGTCATGTTGAGAGCCAAAATCGTCAATATCGGAAAGAACGATGAAGAGACAGAAACATCCACATCATCAGTGGATAATGTTGAAGAGAAGTTCTCTAAGTTTCCAAAAAAGAAGAATTAGGAGAAGAGTAAGATTTATGCAGAAGTACTCAAAGGAAGGAATAATGGCCAGCTAGAATCAAAGAAAAATAATATAGATACATCTTCAGGAAGACCCTCCACATTCAAGACACAAAGAATATTCAATCATGATCGTGATCATCCAAGGCATGAATTTAGAAAGACTACACCACAAACAAGATTATTCATTCCCAGGTATGTAAATTTCTTTTATGGTCATTCTTTTTATTGTACTAACTTTGGACATAAAGTTGCATATTATAGGGATTATGGAAGAAATGATTATGTAGCTCCACATAACATTTAATGTTACAAATGCCACAATTATGGTCACATAGATCATGATTGTAGAATCATGATGGATACCTATACGAAAAATAACATTGATATCAGATATAAGAAAGTTTGGAAAAGAAAACAAGAACAGGTGAAAGAAGAGAATATGAATGAAGGACACCCAGAAGTCGTACTCTTAAGATTGGAAATAGTATGAGATGAAGAAAAATATATAGGGAAAAAGGAAGATGGCATATACAAAAAGGTTTGGAGAAGAAATGAAAAACAAGAAGAATATTTGAATAAGGAACAGGTCACAGAGATCGCATGGTTTGTAGTAGTTCTAGAAAGAAAAGAAGAGCAGTTGAAAAAAGAATAGGCTCAAGAGATTGTACTTTCATGAATTGTAGTGCGAGGTCAATCCACAAGAAGAAAGGAATAATTTAGAGTTCGTAAACATGATGAGTCCACAGACGAAGAGTAATATTACTCTGCATCAAAGCGGATATTTTTTTTAGCCATCTTGCTTGGAGACTCCTAGTAAATATGAATATTGAATAGGGGAGTCAGTACAGTAGCTAGTATAGATCAGAGAACCATCCTTCAAGGATTTTGAAGTGTTTGCAGAGACATATTACCATTCAAATAGCATAAGTACAGAATGACAGATTGATTAGTTGAGAAGCAGTGTTCCCACACAAGTATTAGTTGGCAGTTACATAAGCAGAAGTTTATGATTATATTCCACGTATGTATTCAGGTAGGGATATATTCAATGCAGGTTGTTCCATACATGTAGAGTTTGATTTGCAGATAGAGAATACCAGTGGACACATTTGATTCATATTGAAGAGAAAGGAATATGTGATGATCAGTTGCAGTCATGAAGCCTTCATAGTACAGTGATAGATGGGTCAGTATTGCGGACAATTGAGTAGCAAAGTCATGGATAGTTTGTGACATATGGATAAATATGGATTCTTAGAAGGTACAGAAAATAATAGAAGAGCATATACAATTGGAATCAATGGAATCAATTGGTCATAGAAGTGAAATTAATAAAATACATAGCAGAACGGGGAAAGAGAAATCGTCAACAGAAGATAAATCATCAAAAGAAAATCATTGAACAATATGGTCAAGTGATAATGACAAGTGAATGAAGAAATAAATTATTGAATTATTTTTATATATGTTAAAGAGTTACAAGAGGAAGCACCAATGTAAAATAAGGAGATATAGAAGAGAGGAAATGAAACATTTACAGGTATCCCTACATTGATATACACGACATCTTGCAGATAATTCAAGGGAAGAGAAATCATCAAGAGATTCAGAAAGGAAGATCAGCAGAATACAGACAGGGGGAGACATACAAACAAAGGGAGTTATCCTTTTTCCCATGATTTCAAAGGGAGATAAAGATAAATATCATAAGATTCAAGCGCATGAAGTTAGATAAGGTATACTTTTAGGAGGAGTCATTCTTTTCTATCAAAAGAGAACAAGAACTTGGAGAGGAAAATGAGGAGAGAAACATGTAAAGATAAATAACAAAGGCNAGAGAGAGAGAGAGAGAGAGAGAGAGAGAGAGAGAGAGAGAGAGAGAGAGAGTAGAATCATGAAGACAGGGGGAGAATCCCCAAGGAGAGAGACTATTTTCCATTGATGGCAAAGGGGGAGAGTGAGAAACATTGATGAGGAACAATGGTCATACGGGGAGCATGAGTGTTGGAGAATCAATGTTTCCATTAGTGTTTCCATCAATGTTGGTGTTGCCATCAATGCCAAATGGGGAGATTGTTGGATAGTTGGTTTTCATTGATGTGAACCCTTAGAGATTGATGTCAACCCTTGGAGAAGTCTAGAATCCCTAGAGGTGTGGTTGATATTGATGGTGAGTTATTTGTCATGAATGAAGTGGTTGATGTCAGCAGATTTGATGGGTGCATTTGATGAATTCTACATGAATCCTAGGAGGTGTGGTTATGGTACCCAGATTTGGTTGAGGAATGTGGACATGAAGGATAGTGTAAATGTAGGTAAGACACTCCTAGATGGATAGTCCTTTTTTTTTATTTCTTTTGATAGGTGGTACACCACATGGTCCCTCGCAGTTAGGGAGATATGGCCTTATGAAGTTGGAATCCCCAAAGAATGGTCAAGAATCCTCTAAGCAGTTACAAGTCAATTAATGAATGGGTAAAGTGGTTGTGACAAAAAAGTACTAGAAGCCCTAATATTAAGAAAAGAGGTTACCTAGAAAAAGTATAAATACACATCATGATACATTCATTTGACACACAAACTTACATTGAATATTTATCTTGTGAATGTTATGGTCTTTTGGAGAATATGACGGAAAGTCTGAAGCAACGAAGAAAGTGTGAGGAAAGAGAGAAATTTTTGGAGCTGCAAAGTGCTAGGGTTTCTCTAAAACCCTAATTAGGCATGCCCTCGTGGGTCATCTTAAGGGTGTCATGTGAGGAACCTCTGCGTTTTCTTGAGTGACGTCACGCGAGGCCCTGTGTGACAGGGAGTCTTAGTTCTGTGAGGCTAAGGAAAATTTGGGGGAAATGTTGGTACCATGTTGCTAAAGGTTGTGGAAGAGTTACATGTCAATGTTATAGTAAATCAAGTCAGCTGCAGGTCACAAGTATTCTTATTTGATTATATATTATGCTTGACGATGGTATGGTACATGCTTGAGAGGAATGTCTTGTTGATGCATGGTACATATTGGTGATATTGGTATGGTACATTGAGTAGTAGTACATCTTGGTTGTATTAATTTGGTTTGGTTACATGGTGATGATACTATGGTACATGATTGAGGCTTATTCTTGGTATACTCTTGAAGCATCAGCACATGGTGTATGGTTTTCAATGATATTGATACATTGTTGTAGATTACACTTGGTATATGACAACACATGTATGAGATACATCTCTTGGTGATGTTGGTACTTGGTTGAGATACACCATTTATAGTAATTTCTTGGTATATCTTATGGTATATTGTGTATGGCATGATTGAGTGATATGGTATATGGTTGAGATACATTGTTGGTACATGGTATGGTACAGGTGTTGATGTACATTGTTGATACATGGTATGGTACAGGATTGATACATGGTATGGTATTGATGTACATGGTTGATTGTTGAGGCATATGGTACAGGTTATGGTGCATGGTTGATGCATGGTTTGGTATAGGTTTTGGTGCATGGTTGATGAACTTGGTGTGGTACAAGTTGTGGTACATGGTTGATTTTTGGTATAGTATAGGTTGACGGTTTGGTACATGCTTGGTAGAGACATGTATTGGTGATGTTGGACATCTAGTTGAGAGGTGTACTTGGTATATGAACCATGTGAGAGGATTTGGTTTAGTATTGGTGACAATGACAGGTTGAATAGGTTGATCAGTGACAAGCTAGATACATTGACAGGTTGACAGTGGCAGTGATTGTGGTAGTGAAAGTTTCTCTACATTTATACTTCAGGGCGATAGAACAGTGCAAGGAAAGGGAGTTGTTTCCTCCTTTCGATTGGTTTCAGATAACTCAGGAAGTTGGAGCTTCCTTCAGGTTGGAGCTTGATAATCAGGGGGTTATAGCCTACTCCTGGTTGGAGCCAGAGTATTCAGGGATTTGTAGCTTCCTTCAGGTTGGAGCCTATAAATAGGGGGTCATAGCCTCCTTCCAGTTGTAGCTAGAGAATTGGGAAGTTGGTGCTTCCAATGAATGTATTCTTTGACATATAAGAAATCATTATGTGGTTTTATCCCATTTGGTTTTCCATGTAAATTTTGGTGTATTGTGTACTTGATGTGATGTTTCTTATGTTTATATGCTCATAATATATTGTTGATAAAGTTAAATATTATATATTTTGGTTAAAAGTGTTATAAAGTGCTCATACTGATTCAACGCCCACCCCCCTCCCCCCCCTCCCCTCAGTATTCCAACAAGGCTATTCAAGAGGAAGAAAGGTAGGTTGATATACTTCCTACTCTTCAAATGTAACAGGAGCCTTATCTTGTAGTGAAAATCATATTGTAGTGACCTTAACATGTAATGAATTTTTGGATGAAGAATACAACCTCCTTCCACAATTATATGAGAATGTCTCATGGCACACCCTTATGAAAATATAGGATGCAAACTAGCTCACTCAAAAAATGTGGCCAACCATTATTTGGAAGCTTCAGATTCTTTGACCATCATTCTCCTCTTAATATTCATCATATTTCATTGTAAACAGATTATTTTTTCATTGTCATCATTAACCCTCAAACCTCTACTCTATTTCCATTGAATGACTATGAGAACTTCAAGGAAATTTGTTGATCATAGCCCTAGAATCACTGAAAGAGGGGTAACCATCCTACTCAAGAAAAAATCACGATTTCCTCCAAAATGGATGTCATAATCTCAAGACTAACGGGATCTTGTCATTTAACACTCCTATCCATGGTGTCAAATTTTGGTATGGACATTGATTGTATTCACAACTGAAATAGAGGTAGGGTATGGAAAAAGATCAAGACACCAATGAAGTGAACCTATTATAGTGTAGTGTGAACCATAAGGAATGATGAGATTGAGTGGAGGATCATGGAGAGTTAAAGGAAGGTTTCACTATTGATAAAACTTGTGACTACACCTTCAATTCTCACAAGTGAAGTCATGATTACATTGCATTGCACAAAGATATGGAGTGGGAAATAGGTGTTATGGATTGGGTGTTATTGTATCATAGTCATGATTTGGGAATATGGATGCAAGTTTTAAAACATATATGAATGAGATTTTGAACCCATATTCATTAGTAATGCCCCATTATGTAAATTTGAAACATGGCTACAAGGATAATCAATTCAATAGCATGATAATTTAAGGATTGATTTTGAGTTTATAAAAGAAATCATAGATTAGTTGGAGGTGGAGGTTCATGCTAAGACTTGCACACCCAATGATAATTATGTAGCTGTAGTAATCAACTGAAATAAGAGTGATGTCTCAGTGTTGGAGGATGGAAAGTGAAAATTGTAATTATCCATGAAAAATGATTTGTTGATCCTCAAGCTAAAAGATTACTGAAAGAAAAATGTTGAAGTATATTGAATAAGAAATGTTATAATCTATGGAAACTGAAAATATCTTCATATGAAAATCCTATGGGAAATGTGAAATAATGTATGGAATATCTCAAATAAACTGAAATAAACCTGAAAAATTAGTATGTGTTTACGAGTTGGAAAAAGGAAACCCCTTTAAAAGAAGCAATTATAGTAAGGTAAAATATGTGTAGTAAGACCATCCTTCTAGAACTAAAACCGATGTAGACCATTAGAGATGAAACATAATGGAGGTTGATCCTTGATGTTGTATCTAATACCAATTCTATAACTAAATCATCTCTCTAGCAAATTTCTTTATAGAGTGAAAATTGAGAATATAGCAATCCGAGGAGCTCTAGTATCAAGGAAAAAAAACTTGTGTTTTTCCTTCTTGTTTTCTTTTTTTTCCCTCTTTTTACAAACCTTTCCTTCCAATAAACTGGTTTTCAAAACAATTTTGTCCAACTATGCCTCATAGAGGTTTTCACAGTTAGATTTATTTCAAGCAAAGTGATACCAACTAGAATCTGGTTTTCTAGTACTACAAGGTCTAGTAATGCTTGAAATAGGTTTTCACTACTAGATTTTTTTTTTTTTAAACATTAAATTGAAAAGAAATCAAGAGGTAGATGTCGATGGCATATCCACCTTACTTATTATCTCAAATTCAACTTGATTGATCATATCTTGGACAAAATATTCCTTAAATATTGGCTTCTAGTATAACCTCAATTGATGGTTAGTGGCCATGAGTGGGGTTCTATCTTCATCAATGGTATGTAATTTCACGGAGTTGTTATCGTAAACAATGTCAATATCATATGGTCCCATCTAATGGGTGAAAATTTTACCCTTGAATTATTTGTATCTAGAATCAAACAAGAGAGGCTAATCACCTTCTTTAAACTTCTTCTTCTTGATGAATCGATCATGCCACTTAGCCCTATGTTGTTGAACAGGAGAGGTTTGTTGTAAAGAAAGTTGATAGATCTCATCAAGCTCATAAATCTAATTCATCCAATGTCATTGAGCCTCTGAAATATCTAAAACCACTTGTAATGCAATTCTTAAATTTTTTACTTAAAATTGCATAGGAAGAACTACACGCTTACTATACACAAGCTCATAAGGGGTAAATCTTGTGGTGTTTCTCCAAGTGGTGTGATAATCCCAAAGATATTTCAAAAGACTAGTGATCTAATCCTTATGATGAAGCGACACAGTTTTGGTCAGTAAATCTTTCATGATTTTATTTGTGACCTCTACTTGTTCATTTGCTTGTGTGTAGTAGCCAAATAAATTAAACATCAATTAATTCCACAAACATAACAATAACTTCTACTTGATTTCAGAAAATTCAATAATTCCTTTTAATTTAGCACATATGCATGTTAAATTTATCAACGAATATTAATTTTATAACAGAATAAAACAAATACGTAAATTTAAAATACCTTGGTCTGATGCTAACCCTCCGCTTTCCACTTGCCTTGTTGACCTTCCTGCTGCTACGTTGCCCAGCTTGAAGCCACGGACCAACTCTTCCCAAAACCGAGTTTCCACCTTGCCAACTAGGACAACTACCTAGCTCCAGGATACCATATGGATATCCTGGCCCCCGTGCCCCAAACCCCCAGCAAACCGGTGCCCCCTGTATTAATCCTTCCTAACTCCCCAACTCAAACTCTCTCCAGCCAATTCCCCAAATCCAAAAGAGCCCTTCCCCAAAATCCCAGTCGAATGATAATACCCCAAATCCCTAAGCCTTCTCCCCTCATATCCCTCCTTCACCGCCCTTTCCCCTCATTTACTTCCCTACCTACACATTTATTACCTTATCCACATAGTTAATGCCCCTTATCCCATTATTCATGTCCCTTATTCGTTTATTAATGCCCCTTATCCCTTCCATATACGTAATCTTTAATTTAACAATATAATTTATTAACCCTATTAAATTTAATACCCATGTCAATGAATGTAACAGGTAATTAATTAATCAAATTGTAACCATTAATTAATTAACTAATATTTAATTAGTATCATTATACCAATCTTTGTTTAATTAATAATATGTTAGAAAAATTAATTACCTAATAAATTTTACTTAATAATTCCCTAAACATATATTCTACTAGGGTTGTTACATACACCCACCCTTCAGGAAAATTCGTCCCGAAGTTAATGTATCTTATGGTCAAAGGAAAAGAAACATGGTTCACACATTCTTAACAATTAACCGACATTATCAGTAAGTAAGTCAAGAAAACCCATACATACTAGTGTATATGTACAAGAAATGCATGTGTAGCTAGTACATACAAGTCTCGTGTATGTACTAATAATCAAAACTATCATCCTTTAGTAATTTATGTATGCATCCAATCCAGTCAGCAAGACTAGTCTTTCATAAAAGACAACAAACCAATCAATTGTTTGAGAAATCTTTTAATTACTATTATCCAGTTCAACAATTTATTTTATTTTATTTAGACAACTGTGGTTTAGTTACGTAATTATGAATATTCATACATACACATTTCTTTTTTTTTTGAAGGGAAAACATTAAATTCCACCACAAGACAGATCTCCATACCTTCTCAACTATTACTACTCATCCTTCCTCCCTAACCTACTTCCATCTCCATTCTTATCCTTCGTCTGCTAGACTATCTTGGAGCGTCAACTATATTGATCTAACTCCAAATAGAACCCGTAAGCGAAAGTGTCACTATCTCGACCAAGCTTCCCTAGAAGGCATCTAACAGTCATCATCACACGTCTTGGGGAGCGTGAACTAACACCGTCCTCCCATGACTTCAGGTTTCAGAGGATACACGGTGGGAAATGCCTCCACCCCTCCTAATCATAACTAGGGTCCACACCCTACAATGGAATATACAGTGGCACCGTGTTGCTGGGGGTTTTGTCGTCGTTATTCGGTTTTGGGCAGTGTCATCACCTAAAATCATGGACTGGTCCACATATCATAGCAATTCATCCAAACCAATATAAATTCCACATACAATATTCATACCATAATGTTTCTTGGTTAGTGGTTCTTATATCCACTTTCATCATCATTATCCCTTGTCTATTTCATAGCCCATAACCTGCAAATTAGTATGTAACACAAACTCATACATTTCTATGCATTATCATCATGTAATTGCATAATATCATCATTTCAATTTGGTATCCCTATATCGATAAATTAACATCAAAGTTTTCCAGTTAGAAATAGATCTCATAATATCCCATAATTCAATTTCGACACCCATTCCTAAGATTATCATTTACCCAAAATAGATTGCATCATATCCAACATCATTCTAATAGTATTTTAAACATTCATAAAATTCTTCATTCTCACAATGTGTTGCATCATATACATCATCATCAATAACATTTAAACATTCGTAAAATTTACATTCACATAATAGATCGCATTACATACATCATCATCAATAATATTTAAACATTCATAAAAGTTCATAAATTTTAAAGTTTAAGTGTATCACTTAATAGTTTCATTGTGACTAGAAAATAAAGTATATAGGCCTCAGGTAATCCTGGCTGTCTAAGTCAAAAGGTGGTGTTACATACACCCAACCTTCGAGAAACATGTTCTCGAGGTGGTCAAAAAAGTGAGGGATAGTCTCGTCGTAGTGTCTCGGCATCTTCCCAAGTAGCATATCCTGGACTACACTTGTCCCACTGGACCTTAACTTGGTCTACCAGACAATTCCTGAGCTGTCGGACTCTACGGTCCAATATGCGTAACGGTTCTATCGTGAGGGTTCCCACGTCTAATACCTGCAATTCCTTCCAATTTAGTTTATGTGATTCATCAGCAACATAATGACGTAAAACAGATACATGAAAAACATTATGATTTTTATGCAAGTGAGGTGGCAATACGAGACGATATGCAACGGGTCCAATTTTCTCTTGGATCCAGAATGGTCCTATAAATCAAGGTGACAACTTTGTCCCCTTCCCAAACTGTATGGTACTCTTATTAGGCCTTATACGAATGAAAACCTGGTCTCCCACTTCATAATTTCGGTCGGTCCTGTGTGCATCTGCATAGTTTTTCTGCCTATCCTGTGCTTCCTTTAGTCTCTGCCTAATCTGAATCACCTGTTCTTCCATCTCTTGAATCAATTCTGGCCCAATTGTTACTCAGTCTTCTAGTCTATCCCAACTCAATGGCGTTCTTCATGGACTCCCATACAAAGCTTCGTAGGTTGGCATTCCAATGGAGCTATGATAACTGTTATTGTAGGCAAACTCTACCAAAGGTAGGTACTTCTCCCACTGGGTTTTATTATCCATTACATACATCCTAAGCATGTCTTCCATGACTTGACTTACTCTCTCAGTTTTTCCATCTGTTTCAGGATGATAAGTTGTGCTTAAGTTCAACTGAGTCCCCAACGTTGACTGTAAACTTGTCCAAAACCTAGAAGTGAATCTGGAGTCCCTATCTGAAATGATTTTCTTAGGTATCCCGTGCAAATGGATAACCTCACTTACAAAAACACGTGCCACATCAATGACATCGTAAGTGTCTCTAACCGGAATAAAATGAGCACTCTTGGTTAACTTATCCACTATCACAAGAATGGCATTGTGTCTATGAGATGTGAGCGGCAACCCCACAACAAAATCCATAGAGATGACTTCCCACTTGGACATAGGGACATCATGTGGTTGTAGGAGGCCTACTGGGTGATGGTGGTTGGCTTTCACTTATTGAAACTCCAGGAATTTGGTGACGAAATGGACTACATCGCGCTTCATGCCTACCCAGAAGAAGAGCTTCCTCATATCTGCGTACATCTTCTTCACACCCGGATGCACACAATAAAGTGCTCTATGGGCTTCCTTCAGTATGATGCTTTGAATATCCCCATTCTCAAGGATGTACATCCTTTCTCGATATCTTAACAGTTCGTCTATTTCCAGACTATATCCTTCATACTTTGGATCTAACTGCCTCCCGCTCTGGAGGTTTGAAGTAACCTTTAAATACCAACTGTCTCCTGGGAGTTGTGTCAACACATGTTCCCTCAGATTGACCTTTAAGGTTACCAAGGAGAAGATACGTGGTCTCCTACTCAAGGCATCTG
>JASDQU010241116.1:176568-218218 GCA_032191745.1 Picea mariana | reverse complement strand
TCTACTTGATTTCAGAAAATTCAATAATTCCTTTTAATTTAGCACATATGCATGTTAAATTTATCAACGAATATTAATTTTATAACAGAATAAAACAAATACGTAAATTTAAAATACCTTGGTCTGATGCTAACCCTCCGCTTTCCACTTGCCTTGTTGACCTTCCTGCTGCTACCTTGCCCATCTTGAAGCCACGAACCAACTCTGCCCAAAACCGAGTTTCCACCTTGCCAACTAGGACAACTACCTAGCTCCAGGATACCATATGGATATCCTGGCCCCCGTGCCCAAAACCCCCAGCAAACCGGTGCCCCCTATACTAATCCTTCCTGACTCCCCAACTCAAACTCTCTCCAGCCAATTCCCCAAATCCAAAAGAGCCCTTCCCCAAAATCCCAGTCGAATGATAATCCCCCAAATCCCTAAGCCTTCTCCCCTCATATCCCTCCTTCACCGCCCTTTCCCCTCATTTACTTCCTTACCTACACATTTATTACCTTATCCACATAGTTAATGCCCCTTATCCCATTATTCATGTCCCTTATTTGTTTATTAATGCCCCTTATCCCTTCTGTATACGTAATCTTTAATTTAACAATATAATTTATTAACCTTATTAAATTTAATACCCATGTCAATGAATGTAACAGGTAATTAATTAATCAATTAATTAATAAATATTTAATTAGTATCATTATACCAATCTTTGTTTAATTAATAATATGTTAGCAAAATTAATTACCTAATAAATTTTACTTAATAATTCCCTAAACATATATTCTACTAGGGTTGTTACATTGTGGATGGTATGGAGTGGATGTTCAGTGTCTGATCTTGAACTATTAAGTGATGTACTAGATTATATTAGAAGTAAAATAGGTCCCTTGGTTGGTAACAATTTCTTAGAGAACCCCAAAATAGACAAAGATCTCTTCATATAGGAAATTGACTACTTCTTTCTCAATGGATTTTGGGAGAGCCTTGGCATCAACCCACTTAGTCACATAATTAGTGCATACCAAAATATACACTTTCTACTTTGAAGGTAGATTGAATGGCCCCAAAAAATCAAGAGCCCATTTTTCAAAAGGTTCTACTAAATCTTGAGGCTACAGTGGTATCTCATCATATTGAATTAGCCATCCCATTCATTGATAGTTCTCACAACTCGTAACATACTTCTTGGCATCCCTGGAGATGGTAGGATAATGGTATCCTAGATGTAGTACTTTGTTTGTGGTCCTCTATTCAAAAATGTTTCCTCCATGAGGTTCTTCATGAACATAATGTTGGACAAAAATATTTGGCCTTATGTGAAAGAGGTGGTATTGTACCCATGAATACATGGCACTTTGTCTGATGACTCTTTGGCATTCCTTTTGTGATAAGTGTTGTGGAATCTTTCTTGTAGCTAAATAATTATCAATATCTGCAAACCATGTTGTGTTAATAGACAATGCAAATAAATTTTCATCCAGAAAATCATAATCTACATGAATAACATATTCTACATCAGTAAGACTAGAAAGAAAATCATCAAAAAAATTATCTTTTCCAGGTTTATCAAAAACGGTAACAACAAAATTCTATAGAAACAACAACCATATATTAGTAATAGGATTATCCATGAGATAATGAATGGAAGAATGATCAATATGTATAAATACAGGGTAACCAGTAATATAACGACGGATTTTATTGATGGCATGAAAAACAAAAAGAAACTATTTTTCAGTTACCATATAATTCTATTCTAGTGGATTTAGATTCTTACTGATGAAATAAATAACATAAGGTTTATGTTCTTCTTTTTTTCCAAGTGCAACTTCAATAGTTGTATCCAAAGCATCTGTAGAAATATGAAAAGTTAGAGACCAGTTTGTCCCCCTTAACACTAGTGCAATTGATAACTTCTCTTTCAAGGCTTCAAAGGCAATCTAGCATTGAGTAGTCCAACAAAATTATGTATCTTTTGAGAGCAATAAAAACAAAGGTGATGTAATATTATTAAAATTTTCAGTGAACCTATGATAATACCATGCATGCCCTAGAAAACTTTGCACATCTTTTTGAGTTGTTGGGACTAGGAGTTTTTAAGATTACCTTTATTTTCATAGTGTCCACTATGTTGATTAATTGGGTTGGTTTTCATTGATTTCAATCCTTGAAGAAAGACCGGTAGAAAATTCTGGTAGAAAATTCTAGTAGCCCCAACAGTATGATTGAGGGACTTCATTTTGATTGATGTATAATGGTATGAATTTTAATATATTTGTAGGTAAGACTATTTTAGATGGATATTACATGTCATTTCATTTCTTGTGATAAGAGGAATGTCACATAACTCCTCACAGTTAGAGAGTTATATCTTGGTGAAGTGGAGAACCCTCATGAGTTATATAGAAGGTCAAAGAAGTCAAATTAATTCTAGAATCTCCTAGAAGAAGTTGACTAGTCAAGTGGGTGAAACTAGGAGTTAGTCATGGGTTAAGTTGTTGCAATAAGAAAATAATTAAAAATAATTTAGTTGCAACTAGAAGTGGAGAATTTACTATTTGTAGAAAAGTGATTTAGAAGTGGAAAAGTGATCAGAAGTGAGTTAGCCCTAAAAGAAGGAAAGTGGGTTAAGTTGGTTAGAAGGTAACCCCTTGAGGAAGCTACATGGAAGTATAAATAAGAGAGAAAGGCTCTTGCATTAGCACCTATTGAATATCATTGAATAACTATTTTATGAAAGTTTATTTGGGCAGGTATTATTGATAGAGAAAAGTGTTGCAGAAAAAGTGTGGCAGAAAAATGCAGCAGAAAAATTGCGGCAGAAAAATCATGGCAGGAAAATTATGGCAGGAAAAGTGCAGCAAGAAAATCATGGCAGGAAAAGTGCAGAAAAAAAAGTGTGGAAAAAAATCGCGGCAGGAAAAGTGCGGCAGAAAAATCGTGGCAGAAAAACCGCAACAAAAAAATCGCAGTAGCAAAACGCTACAAGAAGAAAAAATGTATGGTTTTCATATTTGTAGTGTTGAATTTATGAATCTATTTGAGGGCTTTCCTTGTAAATTTGTTGGTCTTGGAAGTTTAGAGCTTGTTGTAGATTTGATATGAGGTAGATCTACTAAGGTTTAGTATTGGTTCATGTTTGAGGGATTTTGGTTGAGGTATGTTGTTGAAGTTATTGGTACATATATAGGTGGTATAACAGTGAGCTTCTAGCGCATGGTTTGAGGTACATACTTGTGGTATAGTGTTTGAGATATATGTGATCAGATCAAACTGGTTGATGAGTATACAATGATAGGTTTCTCAGTGACACATTTGAAAGAACAGGTTGTGACAGTGACATATTCGATTTCAACATTTGGTATTTATATTTTAGGCAAGGATAAGTGATTGTAGCCAGAGAACATAGGGGGTTGTAGCCTCCTTCTAGTTGTATCTAGAGAATTGGTGACTTGGAGCTTCCCTAAAGTTGTAGTCTGAAAATAGGGGGTCAAAGCCTCCTTCCAGTTGTAGCTAGAAAACAAAGGAAGTTGGTGCTTCCATTGAATGTAATTCTTAAAGAAAAATAAGAAAAAACATTATGTGGTTTTCTCCCACATTAGGTTTCCACATAAAAAATATTGGTGTATTATGTATGTGTATGATTGTTCATTTTTTCATGGTTTATTTACTCTGCACTTATTGGATGATAATTCTATATTGATCATAAATATAAATAACAATTTCATATTGTGGTTAAAAGGATTAAAAATATATATTATTGATTCACCCCTCCCTAAGTAATCCAACAATTGGTATCAGAGCAAGTTCCTTCAGAAATCAATTTAACCACTAAAATGTAGATCATGGAGAGAAACAATATGTATAAAAATGGAATACCATAGTTTGATCGACAGACGTATGCATTCTGGAGCAGTAGGATGAAAATATAAGTACAAGCACAGGGATTTGAAGTTTGGAAATCAGTTGTAGATGGATACAAAGAACCAACAGTTCCACCAACAAATGACAATGGAAAGAAACTCGGTCTAAATAATTCAAAAGCAATAAATTCACTTTTGAATGGTATTTGTAATTTGGTATATACCAAAGTTATACATTGTATCTCCGCTAAATATATTTGGGACAAAGTTCAAAATATGTATGAAGGATATTCAAAAGTCAAAGAACCAAAGCTTCAAACTTAC
Source organism: Picea mariana (assembly GCA_032191745.1). NCBI lineage: Eukaryota > Viridiplantae > Streptophyta > Pinopsida > Pinales > Pinaceae > Picea > Picea mariana. Next base: position 214,034 of record JASDQU010241116.1, on the reverse strand, counting down.
AGAGGTCAATTCAAACAACTAAAGATGAAGGAAGATGAGAATATTGCAGTTTACTTCTTACGAGTTGATGAAACAATGAATGTAATCATAGGGTTGGGAGAATAAATTGAAGAATATGTAATTTCTCAAAAGGTACTAAGATCTCTTCCAATGAGATTTGATCCTCACATATCAACACTAGAATAAAGAGCAGATCTAGACTCAATAATCATGGATGAACTACATGGAATATTCACAGCCTATGAAATGAGAACTGAACATGAAAATTCAGGTATAAAAGAAGCAGCATTCAATGCATCCAAAAGGTCAAAGAAAAAGGGCAAGAAAAAAGAAAAAGAATATAGTAGTAGCAGTGACATCTCGGAAGACGATGAAGAAGTGGCCAACTTTGTCAGAAGATTGAAAAAGGGAGCCGACGACAGATATAAAGGTAAGATTCCATTGATTTTTTTTAATTGTGATGGTATTGGTCATTTTTCTAACAAATGTCCTCATAATAAAAAGAAAAAAAAAATGATGAAGATGATTCAAATAGAAAACAAACATATAAAGGCAAAAGAACCAAAACGGAAGTCTTCAAGAAAAGTTTATGCGCCAAAGAAGACAACTCCTCATCATATGAAGATGAAATCAGTGAAAGTGAGACAGAAAGAGTTATATTCATGGCAATAGAAGATTTTGATAAAGAAGACACCGAAGAAGAATATGAAGAGGCAGAAGTTGACTACCGAGAAGAATTGTTGAGTGTTATAGAAGTTATAAAAAGAGAAAAGAAGAAAAACAAGAAGCTCCAAGAAGAACTAGAAAAGAAAGAAGACACTCAAGAACTAGAGCAAATGATCATGGAATTGAAGGTTCAAATAGAATAAGATAAAAGAATTGAAGAAGCACTCAAAGAACAGTTAGAAGAAAGAGACGGGATCATTGAAAATTTGGAAGCAGAGATTGTCACATTAAGAAAGAATATTCAAAAGAAAAATATGCAGAACAACTCAAAATTTTTGGATAACATTATCAGTAGTCAAAGGCCTAATCATGACAAGTCCGAACTTGGATACAATCATACAGAAATGGAATCAAGCTCCAAAACGACAGATCAAGAAACATATCCAAAAAGTTATGAAGAAACAGTCAAAGGGGATAGGAAGTAGGGACACTCCTCCACTGAGAATATTTAGATTTCATAATCAACGACAGTCAGAAACAAACAAGCCTCAGGAAGAAGAAGGATTTAGAAGATCTTCAAATCCCAACTATTAAACTATATTCTTTGGTTTATGCTATGCATGCAATAATTTTGGACATAAAGTTGTAAATTGGAGAGCTAATAGTAGGAACAGAAACAACTCTGAAAATCATACAAAAAATGGTTATCCAAGAAGGCCTAGTGAAACACAAAGAATAAGCTACAACATGTTTGAATCATTGAGAACTGAAGTGGAATGCTACAAGTGCAAAAAATTTGGACACATGGCCAAAGATTGTATAATGACAGTCCCTACTATAGAATCACAATAGAATAAAAATAGTCACATACATGAACCTTAGAAGAGAACATGGATAAGAAAACAGAATCAGTATAGCAAAGAAGAATGTGCAAACACTCTACAAGATAAGAATAAGAAACATGGTTGTTATGTTGACAGTGGTTGCTCAAAGCACATGGCAGGTGATGAACAAAATTTTCTGACATTGACAAAGGAAAGAGATGGATCAATCTCCTTTGGAAACGTCAACTCAACGAGAATCATTGGAAAGGGCACAATCAGAATTGGAAACAAGGATACCAAGGAAAAAAATGTTCTACTAGTGGAAGATATGAAACATAATATTCTAAGTGCAATGCAAATGTGTGACCAAGGTCGCAAGCTTATGTTCGATTCACAGAAATGGAAGATAAGAAAAGCAGGTTCAGGAAAATTGGTTGCAATAGTTGTAAGAAATTCAAGCAACATAAATGTATTAAGTGAAATTGGAAATGAAAAGTGTTTTCTAAGGAAGGAAGATGAATTTTGGATATTGCACAGAGGAATGGGTCATGTAAACTTCGATAACCTCATCAAAGTTAGTAAAAAGGAAGCAATCAGAGAAATTCCCCAGATCATGAATCCAACCAACACTTTATGCAATCATTGTCAACGAGGAAAACAAACAAATACTAGGTTCAAATCAAAGGAATACTCAATAACGAGACCACTATAAATTGTGCATATTGATCTAGTTGGACCAACTAGAACAAAGGGTTTAAAAGGTGAGAAATACTTTATGTTATTGGTTGATGATTATACAATAATCACTACAGTTTTTTTCTCAGTGATAAGTCAAAAGCATCTAAAAACTTCAAGGTATACAAGGAAATGGTTGAAAATAAAATGGATTCAAAAATCAATTGCTTGAGATATGATAATGAAGGAGAGTTTACTTCAAAGGAATTTATGGATTTCTGCAACAAGAATGGTATAAAAAGACATTTCTTCGTTGCTATAACACCTCAACAAAATGGGGTCATCGAAAGAAATAACAGGATAGTGCAGGAAATGGCTCGAACAATGTTAATGGATTCCAAGTTGACAGATGTTTTTTGGAAAAATGTAGTGCATATAGAAGTTCACATTCAAAACAAATTAATGCTTAGGAACAACAGTGACAACACTCCTTATGAGCTATGGAAAGGAAGACCAACAAATGTGAAGCACTTCAGAGTCTTTGGAAGAAAATGCTACATCAAAAGAGAAGATGGTGGAATGGGAAAGTTTGATTCTCGTTTAGACAAAGGTGTACTTGTTGGTTACTCAAGTACAATGAAAGCATACAAATGTTACAATATAAGGATCAACAAATTTGTGGAAATTATCAATGTAATGGTCGATGAGACAAGTGGACGAAAATTAAAGGAATAAGAAAAAGAGTCAGTGGAACACGTTTACGAAGAAGAAGCAAAGGATGAAGAAGCAGTAGAAGGGGAATATGAAGAAGACCAAATAGAAATAGAAGAGAAATAACAACAAGTACCTCCAAATACACCTAGAAAACGAATACAGAAGAATTTTCCATCATATCAGATTATCGGGAACAAATATGCAGGAGTTGAGACTAGAAGAAGAATTCGTTCACCAGAACAACTGCACGTAGAACTCTTATCTTCAATTGAACCAAACAGTTTTGAAGAATCCAACAAGGATGAATTCTAGATAAAAACCATGGATGAAGAATTGGATCAAATACAGAAGAATGACACTTGGGAATTGGTTCCAAGACCAATGTACAAGAATGTGATCGACTCAAAATGGGTCTTCAAAAATAAATTAAATGAAGATTGACAGGTTACCAGGAACAAATCTAGATTGGTATGTAAAGGATATGCACAAGTTGAAGGTATCAACTTTGAAGAGACATTTTCCCCAGTTGCCAGAATGGAAGCAATCAGTTTGATACTAGATTGTGCATGTTCAAAGAATATTAAAGTGTATCGGATGGACATGAAATTAGCTTTTCTGAATGGAGAACTAGAAGAAGAAGTCTACATTAAGCAACCAGAAGGATTTCAGTTATCAAAAAATGAAGATTATGTTTGCATATTAAATAAGGCCTTGTATGGTCTCAAACAAACCCTAATATCATGGTATTCTAGACTAGGCAGATACTTACAGTAGCAAGGGTTCAAGAAAGTAAATGCAAATAACAACCTCTACATCAAGGTAACTCAAGATAGTATTTTATTAATTGAATTTTATGTTGATGATATTATTTTTGGAAGTGATGATGATAGGTTGAGCCATAAATTTGAAAAGGATATGCATAATGAATTTGAAATGTCATTACTTGGAGAAAATCCTTCTTTCTGGGTCTTCAGATATGTCAAAGAAACCAAGGAATTTTTATTTGTCAAACCAAGTATATCATAGAAATACTAAAGAGGTTCAGAATGGAAGATTTGCAAACCAGTCAATACTCCTATGAAAACCAGTTGAAAGTTAAGTAAATATGATGACTCAAAGTCTACAGATCAGAGGAAGTACTGGTCAATGATTGGCAGCTTACTTTATGTGACAACATCTAGACCAGATGTAATGCAGGTAGTTGGACAGGTGGAAAGATTTCAAGCAACACCAAAGGAATCACATGTTCTATCAGTAAAGAGAATATCCATATATCTCAAGGGTAAAGAAGAGTTTGGATTATGGCATCTAAAAGGAAAGCATTTATCACTTATTTCCTACACATATGCAAATTGGGTAAGTTGCATTGATGACCGATAAAGCACCGGTGGAGTAGCATTCTACTTGGGTGAGTGTTTGGTATCTTGGATAAGAAAGAAACAGACATCAATATCACTATCTACAGTCAAGGCAGAGTATATTGCAACAACAAGATGTTGTACACAGGTTCTATGGATGAAACAAACTCTGACAGATATACAGGTTGAGTATGATGATCCCATTCCAATATATTATGATAATACAAGCGCCATCAATATCTCAAAGAACCCGGTGATGCACTCCAAGACTAAGCACATTCCAATCAAGTATCACTTTCTACGGGAATGGGTTGTAAAGGAGAAAATTAGAGTTGAATATGTGGGAACAAAAGAACAAGTGGAAGATATCTTTACAAAACTGCTTCCAAGGGAATCCTTTGAGTATCTTCGCCAGAGACTCGGACTAATTTCTACTCCAAAACGAATGCTTTTGAATGCTTATATTATATGTATTAGATTTACACGAGGAAGCACCATGAAGAGGACAATTCATGTTGGGGGAGCAGTTTTAGGAAGAGTTCAGTCAGGGGGAGCATCCCCATGGACAGTTCAGTTAGGGGAGTAACCCTAGACAAGAAGTTACTTTTTCCATTGATGTCAAAGGGGGAGAGATTTATCATATGAAGGATATAGAGTTAGATGCTTGGAAAGAGATCAAAGAGGCATTGTTCCAAGGGGAGCAATGGTCACAGGGGGAGCATGAGTGATATGACTTCATTATTGCATCAGAGTATTGTCGTCAATGCTAAAGGGGGAGATAGTTGATTAATTGGGTTGGTTATCATTGATGTCAAACCTTGAAGCAAGTCTGGTATCAAATTTTGGTAGCCCCAACAGTATGATTAAGGGACTTCAGTTTCATTGATGTATAATGGTATAAAGTTTAGTATATTTGCAGGTAAGACTATTCTAGATGGATAGTACATTTCATTTCATTTTCGATGATATGAGGAATGTCACATAACTCCTCACGGTTAGAGAGTTATGGCTTGGTGAAGTGGAGAACCCTCATGAGTTATCTAGAAGGTCAAAGAAGTCAAATTAATTCTAGAATCTCCTAGAAGAATTTGACTAGTCAAGTGGGTGAAACTAGGAGTTAGTCATGGGTTAGTTGTTGCAATAAGAAAATAATTAAACATAATTTAGTTCCAACTAGAAGTGGAGAATTTACTATTTGTAGCAAATTGAGTTAGAAGTGGACAAGTGGTTAGAAGTGGGTTAGCCCTAAAAGAAGGAAAGTGGGTTAAGTTGGTTAGAAGGTAACCCCTTGAGGAAGTTACATGGAAGTATAAATAAGAGATAAAGGTTATCCCATTAGCACCTATTGAATATCATTGAATATCTATTTTGTGACAAGTTATTTGGGAAGGTATTATTGATAGAGAAAAGTGTGGTAGAAAAAGTGCGGCCAAAAAATCGTAGCAGGAAAAGTGCAGTAGAAAAACTACGGTAAAAAAATCACAGCAGGAAAATCACGGCATGAAAATTGTGGCAGAAAAAGTGCGGAAGAAAAAGTGCGGTAGGAAAAGTGCAGAAAAAAAATCACGGCAGGAAAAGTGCGGCAGAAAAACCATGGCAGGAAAAGTGTGATAGAAAAATTGTGGCAGAAAAAGTGCGGCAGAAAAACCGCGACAGAAAAATTGCAACAAAAAAATCATGACAGAAAAATTGTGGCAGCAAAATCGTGGAAGCATAACGCTACAAGAAAAAAGGCATGGTTTTCATATATGTAGTGTTGAATTTATAAATATGGTTGAGGGTTTTCCTTGTAAATTTGTTGGATTCCCTCTTGGAAGTTTAGGGCTTGTTGTAGAGTTGATTTGAGGAAGATCTACTGAAGTTTAGTATTGGTTCATGTTTGAGGGATTTTGGTTGAGGTATGTTGTTGAAGTTATTGATACAGATAGAGGTTATATAACAGTGAGGTTCTAGCACATGTTTTGAGGTACAGACTTGTGGTATAGTGTTTGAGGTATATGTGATCAGATCAAATTGGTTGATGAGTATACAGTGACAGGTTTCTCAATGACATATTTGACAGAACATGTTGTGACAGTGACATATTCAGTTTATACATTTGCCACTTATATTTCAGGGAAGTTGGATGGGGCAAGGATAGGTGGTTGTAGCCACCTTCCGGTTGTAGTTGGAGAACATAGGGGGTTGTAGCCTCCTTCTTGTTGTAGCCAGAGAATTGGGGAGTTGGAGCTTCCCTGAGGTTGTAGCCTGAAAATAGGGGGTCGGAGCCTCCTTTTAGTTGCAGCTAGAAAACAAAGGAAGTTGGTGGTTCCAATTAATGTAATTCTTCAAGACAAATAAGAAAAATCATTATGTGGTTTTCTCTTGCATTGGGTTTCCACGTAAAAAATACTAGTGTATTGTGTATGTGTATGATTGTTCATTTGTTCATGGTTTATTTACTCTGCACTTATTGGATGATAATGTTATATTGGTCATAAAGATAAATAGCACTTGCATATTGTGGTTAAAAGGATTAAAAATATATATTATTGATTCACCCCCCCTTCTCAGTAATCCAACACACTCTAATCCATGTAGGAGATATGTGATGACCAAGAACAATTCGCTCAGTGAGTAGCATGTGATTTTTTTCATTACTAAGGGAAAATTTTGTTTGTTGACATGTTACAAGGACTTTCTCAAGGTTAGTCATGGCTTCTTCAAAAGTATCCCTATATATAGTGAAATCATCCATGTATATATCAACACAATCATGAATCAAGTCATAAAATATCCCAAGGACAATCGTTTGAAAAGTGGCAGGGGCATTGCACAATCCAAAAGGTAGCACTCGATAGAGATAAGTACCCCATGGAAAAGTAAAAGTCGTTTTTCCTTGATCTTTTGAAGAAATTTAGAAAGAATATAATATATTTCAATTGATGAACAAATAATTCCAACTATATGTAAGTTAAAAATATAAACACATAATTAATAATTAATTTCATTGGGCATGGGCTACATATCTTCCACCATTTAATAACCCTTCTTTGGGGAATATTTTATCTCTTCCATGGAGGGCTCATGGCTATAATCATTTAACTGTATGAAATAAAATAAACTATATCTAATAATAACATATATTAAGCTAGTTAGTACATGAGCATAATAAAATGCATTCTATCAATAAACTTATAAAGCACCCTCTAATTGTGGACCTTCCATCTTGACCTAAAGAATGTGTAATAGTTAATATCTTTGAATCAAGTTTGTGCATGTACAAAAGAAAATATAAGATCGCTTAAGTTTATTAATGTTTAAAAAATGACCACAAAAGTAGGTCAATTGTACTACAAGGTCACATCAAAGAAATATCACAAGTTAAAAACATATCAATGTTCATCTCTCTTCATTCTCATATATGTGCTATGTGCTACATTCTCAAACATTAATATGGTTGTCATAGAATGAATAAATTCCATGAAATATGTAGTATGTTCAATTCAATTATATTCTTAATTTCTCTTAAAAATGTAGAATAAATCATACCATGGTTTGACATACTCAAATATACTATGACTAAGATCCTTGGAAATTTCTCCTTTTTGCATTGAATACAAGTAATCCATATCTAGGTATGGTCTTTCTCTTTTTGTTATAGTATTTATGAATGATGTAGTTTTTTATCAAGAGTTTTTGCAACATAAAACAAACTACAATAAGTAACGATTAGAATTATATGTGCAACTCTTTGTAAAATATATATTATTTTTCAATATTGTATATCAATCATAAAGTATATAATTACAACTCACCAAAGTCTTTTTGTTGTTGGTGCCTTCATCAATTGCAATTATTTTTCCTTTTCTTATCTCATCCTCCTTTCTTTCCTTGACTAACTCTCTAGCATTGTTGGTTAGCCAAGGATTTATTGAAAAAAAACTTATTAGCATTGTCGATGAGTGATGCTTAATTAAACAACCTGGCTTTGCCACCTATCGAATGAACAAGCCAAAGTGGTAGTCTCAAATATATATAAGGAAACCAAGGAAAATTTCATTAAAAATGTTGTATCCATGGTCAAGATATAATTGTGGAATGCTCTTCAATCAAAGTTTGAATATTAGTTCAAGGAAATGTTGAAATTAATTCTACCATTCATACTTTCACCAATCTATTAGAGTTAGTTATTTTTGAACTTGACATGGAAAGGATAGCAAAAGTGATAGTAATAAAGTTTGGAAACTAGTAAAATTGTTGTACAACATGTATTTTGTTATACATGAATTCCTAACGTGTCTTATATAGGGGAAATATGTTCAACCTTTGACCTTTGTTTCCTCTCAAATTTCACTATGAAATCAACATAGTTACCAACCTAATGAGAACTGTGACCTCAAAACGAGAACTCTAGTAATAAAAATCCATATTTTTGCATCAAAAATATTAAACTCAACTCGTGAATCAAAAAGTGGTTCCACTAGTAGCACCCTTTTTTTTCTTGGGGTTAAAATTGCAACCTTTTGCAACCATGGTTTTTAATGTCACTAACAAACACCTTAAAATCAACCCCTAAATCAAAAAGTGGTTCTATCAATAGCACCCATTTATCTTTTGGGGTTAAAATTATAACTTATTTCAATGACCTTAACAACTAGTATTGTTGTAACCAAAATTATAAAATCAACCCTCGAATTGAAAATCAATTTTATGAATAACATCTTTTTGTTTTTTGGAGGGTTGAAATTACTATTTGATTGAAACCATGGCCTTAACAATTGATACCATTGTTTCCAAAATCTTAAAATCAACCACTGAATTGGAAAGAGGTGTTGGTAGTAGAACCATTTTTATTTTAGATTTTAAATTGAAATATTAATGTTAAAGTTATGGCATAAAAAATCATCATTCTTGTAATCAAAATCATCCCACTTACCCCAACTCCACCATCGCCTTCTTTTTCATTTTTATTTTAAAAAAAATGTTTAAAAAAAAAAAAAAAAATATATATATATATATATATATATAGATATAGATATAGATATAGATATAGATATAGATATAGATATAGATATAGATATAGATATAGATATAGATATAGATATAGATAGAAAAACTCAAATAAAACATAAAATAAATTAAAAATAATGTAAACAAATTTGAGTCCCAGAGGTGTAGGACAGTCGATGATGGAGTGCGGTGTTAAGGCACTTTGTGATGTTAAAGTCACTGGTTCGAAACCTACGGGGACAAAAAAATCCAGCCATGTTAAGGGTTGGTGTGGCTCAGGTCGAGTGTGATCCCCGGGTGATTTTGACAACTTAGATGCCCCTGAGTCACAATTTATCAAGCCATGGGCTAGTCCCACAGGTCACAGACAAATTACCAAACAAAAAAAAATGTAAACAAATTTAAATAAATTTAAATAGATTAAAAACAAGAACTAAAAAAAATTATAGAAATAAATGTAAAAATATAACATTAAAAATGAAATTATAAAAAAATAAACATGACAAAATGTAAAAACACAATATTAAAAAAATAACACAATTTTTAAATAAAGAAACATAAATACTCTTTAATAAAAAAAATTAAAAAAAAATACATTTAAAAACTTATAAAAAAAAATATGTGTGTTAAGGAGGAGGGGGTGATTCTCATAATCGCCACTCCCCTGAGAGAGGGGAGATTTTGAGAATCGCCCCCTTCCCCTTTAACACATATATTATTTGTGTGTGTAAAGGGGGGAGGGAGCGATTCTCATAATCACCCTTCCCCTCTTTATCAGCCTTTTACTAAAGGCTCATAAAGAGGGGAAGGGTGATTCTGAGAATCATCCCCTCCCCCCTTTAACACATATATGTACTAAAGGTTCATAAAGAGGGGAAGGGTGATTACCATCCCCTTTAACACATATGATTTTAACATAAATTTTTAAAAGATTTTTTTTCTTTAATAGTTTTTATTTTTATTTTTATGTTAATTCATTATATTTTATTGTTTTAAAAAAAAAATATATTATTCTTTTTAAAATTTGTTTTAAGTTAATTTGTGTGTGTTTTATTTTTTATGTTTATTTGATATATAACATTATTATACTAGGGTTTTTTATTTGTTTTTAAAAAAACATATTTTATTTTTTTTTAATTCAATTTTTATAATTTTTATAAAGTTTTGTTCTTAATTTGATAATTTATTTTTTTATTTTAAATTGTTTTTGAAAAAAAAGAATAATAATTTGTTTTAAAAAAGAATAATTAAAATTTCAAGGTTTTTTCTTCCAATTATTTTGAAGGGGAAAATGATCATGGAGTAGGTGTGAGTATGGCGATTTGGATTATAACAATGACATTTTTTTAGACAAGGGTTAAAAAAATATTGGAATTTTAAGTTTGAAATTAAAAATGGTGTTACTACTCGCACCTATTTTTTATTCAATGGTTGATTTTAAGATTTTGGTTGTAATGTTAGAAGAATTTAAGACCATGTTTTCAAATATGTTATAATTTTGACCTCAAAAAACTAAAAGAGTGCTACTTGTAGCACCACTTTTCAATTCAAGAGTTGATTTAATATTCTGGTGGCAATGGTACCAATTGTTAAGTTCGTGGTTTGAAGCCAGATGTAATTTTAACCTTGAAAAGGAAAAAGAGGTGCTAACTATAGCACCATCTTTCGATTCAAGGGATGATTTTAAGGATTTTGTTAGCAACATTAAAGATCATGGTTGCAAAATGTTGTAATTTTAACCTCCACTAAAAAAAAGGGTGCCATTGGTGGAAACATTTTTGGAAATGAGGGTAAAAACAACCACTAAATGTGACCTCCAAGAAAATGAGAACTCTAGAGGGTTCTCGTCAAGTTGGTAACTTTGTTCATCTCTTGATTCATTATTTTTGGTTGATTTAGTGAGATTTTTTGTTATTCCTAGGGAGTTTCAAGTGTGTGTGTGTGTGTGTGTGTGTGTGAAAACATCATGTGCCATGGTCAAAGTCTCCAATATATTGGGTAGCTATGCATTTGGTAGTTTTGAAATTTGGAATATATAATGCATGGAAATAATCATTTGATATATCTCCTTATAGTATGGAGTATAGATGATTCTCTAGTAGAAATTAGGGAACTTATGGGACTATAGCAGTAGATGAAGAGAAAATAAAGAGGGGGATGAGGGATGAGTGAAAGAGGGATAAGAAAAATAAGAGGAAGGGGAAAAAATGAGGAATATGGAGATAAGGGGGGAAGAAAAAGAGGAGGGGAAGAGGTGAAGAGGAAGAGGGGTGATTGGAAGGAAAGGAAGAGGGAGAGGAAGGAGAAGAGGGACAGAAGGAGAGGAAGGAGAGGAGAGGAAAGGATGCAGGGAGAAAAATAGGAGTAGAAGAGGCAAAGAGTGAGAGGACGAGGGAGTATAAGTGGAAGGAGAGGAGGGGTGGGGAGGAAGGCAAAGGGGGATAGGAAGGAGAGGAGGAAAGAAGGAAAATAGGAGTGAAAAAGGAGAAGAGGAAGAGAGAGGAGTGGAAGAGGTGAAGAGGAAGAGGGAGGATAAGTGGAAGGAGATCAGGGAGAGGACGAGGGAGAGAATTGGGGGAAGAGGAATGGATATCCATAACCCAAATTCCATATTCAAAACACATATCACATTTTTTTTAAATCTGCAAATTAAAAAAATGAGGAAAAAAATAATAAACATATTTTTAAATCCAAGAGATCCAATGATGCCCCTTAAATCTCATTTTCTCTCTCCTATTGACCACCCCTACAAATCCCTTTGAATTCTAGGAATCTATGTTGGACACTCGCAAATGAGAATGAAATGAGGGAACACCCCCAAACCCCTTGTTGGATTATAATTGAAATGGACAATTACAATGATGCAAAAATAAGGTTGTGTCATTTTTTTTAATTGTCGCAATGACCTTGCATCATTTATATGTTGACTATATCAACACTGATATATAGCACACATCATTCAATGTCATACCTATTTCATCTCAGTGTCACAAACGTGTTATTCCCATATCAACCTGTGTCATATTAGTGTCATTTTAGCATCTTTTAGCATCCTGTAATACAAGACTAAAACAAAATACACATAGAAATATATTTTTTTCTTTTATTGTTAATATAAAAATTAAAATTATTGTTGTTTCTACTACTACTATTATTGTTATTATTTAAAAATTATTGTTATTATTTAAAATTTATTCTTATTCTTATTATTATTATCATTTAAAATTTATTATTTCTATTTTAATAATTATAATTAAAATTCCCTTGACCATGAGAGATGCCTTTAGTATGGAATGTTTGGCTCACGACTATGACATGGCCCCAATTCAAAGGTTTAACATACCAAGGGTGGGCTCCCCACCTAAGACATTCTTCAAGGATGGAAACTAGTGTCGTAGAACCATGCACTATTTTCATGACATGGTGTGTAGTAACAACCTAAGTTCTTTGTCTCTACACACTACTTTTATGGATCATTAACCATGAGAAGGATCTAGGACACACCATGTGGACTCCAAAAGGAATATTTCACCCAAAAATAATATGATCTTGATTATAAGGTTTATCATATTGTTGACAGGTTTGAATTCACTCGACAATAGTAATGGGTACTCCCCGGTACACAGTCCCAACTAGACTATGCACCATTTCGGTTAGGAGACCCATCTAGATTTTGGTTTGGATGCCATTACTATTTTTTGTGGTTTTGGTTGGTTACAGTCTGGTTTATCGATGAGGATCGATGACGAGTGGATATGCAATGCAAATATGTAGATGAAGACTATGTATTCAAAATAAACTAATCTACTGCTAATCTACTTTAATCTATCATAGCTAGGAGCATACTAAAGTAACCAATGAGTCGTAAATGAAACCAAATTCTGCATAAACTTCCACACATATAGATGAAATAGAAGAGCAAAACCAGAAATAAGTGCATGCAACTATATACAATGAGAATAATATAAATTATATCAATGCATACATTAACTAGTCAGCAATCTCAAGACTTAAATATATACAAGAGAATACTCAAAACTATAGAATAACATAGACTGCATAAGATTAATCCATAGGAAAACAAGAATACTTACAGTCCATGTGAACTGCATGCATCTCCACTCGAAATAACTCAAAGCAAAGACGGTGTCACACATAACTGCCCCTTCTTCAAAAAACTGGCCCTGAGGGCTTCTCAATATTCATTAACAAAGTATAAGTTCTTGAGTTATTTCTTGGGTCTATACATTGCTTGAAAATCCAAAAGTACTTTAAAAATGAGCCTCTACTCTTTCTTATAAAATTCTTAGTAACAACTAAGTGACTCTTTGCTTTCTTCTTGAAAAGGTTGTTACAAAATTGTTCAACTTCCTACTTCCTGGTGATAGGTGTACACTAAAGACAAAATTGAGGTCAGTTTAGAAAAGACAAAATAGGATTTAGTTTGTTATTTCATCTTATTCAAAGATTATTGTCTATGATATATATTATCCACACTTCCAGTTGATAATACAATGAGATGATCCTTCTATATAGTAGTTCTTTGAGTGCAGCAGCGTGCATGGTTGTGTTTTATTATAGGACCTGCATATCTTTAGATAGAGTGAACATGAACGCTTGGGTCATGGTGTGGAGTCTAGTTAGTTGTACAATGTGTTGTTCTGTGAGGTCCATGGTTACTTCAATAGCTACCTCAGTAATATTTCTCCTTTGATTGGTGTTGTCTTGGATTTTTTCAATTAATTCTTCCATAACCAAGGTTTGTCCAAGCTCAACTAGTGGGGGAAGTCAACATCCTCTAATTAGTTCTTGACAGCCTTATGTAGTTTCAAACATGTTTCCGTTGACTTAGTTGTATATTTTTCATCTCTTTTCCCATCTTGTTGACAACGATCTAGTGAGTGGATATCAGTTCGTCTTTCCATTTTAGAGGGATGATAAAGTTCAATTGGTGCCCCAAGATTTTTTGGTGATCCATTGGTCAAGGTAGCCTATCCTTTCTTGGATCATATTGAACTATGTGAGATTTGATTTCACTTGAATACGTTGATCCTTTATTGTAGTTGTCGTCTATTGGAAGATATGTAGTTTTGCGTACATGTCTATAAGGGCCTCTTCCAAATCTCTTCTCAATTTTTCAGCACTTGCTTTAAGTTTCCTTCGTCAAATTGTACCTGTCGGAGCTTTCTTTCAAGATCCTTGATTTTTTGTTCTTTCTCTTGATTCTTCTAGCATAGCATCTGAGTGTTGTCTTCGTTGGATTTAATAAAGGTAGAACCAATTGTATTAGTGGCTATTAGGTTTTCCCTTACATCTTCGGTTATAAGAACGTGCATGACAACTGAGATTGGCATTCCTTCAATTGTGGGTACTTTCTTCAAATGTTCTTGCATGATCCTATCGATCTTTCTATCATAATTGAATCTTATTAAAGCAAGTACTTCACTTGGTTGAAACGACGTCTAGAGTCCCAATCCTAACCCACTGACTGATCTATCCATGTTGACGCTTGTAGTTTCAACCTTTTGGGGATCTATATCCATTGGGTGAGTGCTAGCATCTATGTTCTCTGTATATTTATAATGCTTTTCTACTTTTTCTACTTTGGTGGTTGTTTCTTCAGCCACTTTTTCCGTTGCTTGCTTTGATGCTTCTTCTCTTTGTTTGGTCTCCCTTTCTGCTACAGCTTTTGCTTATGCCTCGTCTTTGGCTTTCTCTGCCTTAGTCTTCCATTTTTTCTTTGCAGCAACATTATTTTTCTTGTGGAATTTCTCCTTATTCCTTCTTTTCTTGTCAGTTCGTGTTTCCTATTCTTCCCCTGTTGATCTTAAGTGTATTGAGGTAGAGGTGGGGGTGATTCTTCGACCACCTCATCTTTTTCTTTCTTTTGCACTTCTTCTATAGATCTTTCTTCATCTGCAATTATTCCTTTGGGTTGGCCATGTCTTCAGAAGATTACATCATCATAAGTTAGAGCATTTTGAGGTACTTCCTCCTCTTCCCAGATATTTGTCGCATATTCCCAGGGTAGACCCTTTTTTTGAAGTGGTCTCTTACGACATTATTGAGATCGTGCCTTTGGAATCATTCTTCTCCAAAATGATAAGACATCAGGTTGTTTACCTCTTCTTGAGCCTGCTTGGTATTTTCAAAGAATTATTTCCCAATGTATAGTGGTAGTGGTGGCCAAATTTCCTTTTTGACTTGAGATAGCATTTCCCCCACCCCATGTATTATAGTATGATAGGCAACCTCCTAGAGCACAATATTATCAAGCACAAATCGAGGAAGGATATGAGGGGGATTCATCGCACCGTATACTCTTATGTAGGAGTCGTCTTCCATGAGGTACTAGTATAATATCCTTCTAATGACCACCATTTCCTTGTCATTCATGCCAGGGGACGTGGTGCAAAATATGAACTCATACAAGGGGGCCAGAGAACTTTGTAGAATGTTCACATATCTTCTAGTACTATGTTTGATACTTGTGGTCCTAGAGAACTTTGCAGTATACATGGATGGTCGGTCTGAGTACTTCCATTTCCAACCCATCTTCAGGTATCGATGGGATGCACACATAATGTCCAAGAGGTATGAGGACATGTGAAAGTTTAGGAATGTTCCAAGTTGAGATCCCTTAACTACAGAGATGGTGACTATTAGGTTTTCTGATAAGATATCATCCCAATTTAATGATACCCCCTCATTTGCGTAGTAATATATCAGAGGAATATATGATAGAGAAAATTGGGATGCATCTGGTTCTCCATATATATAGCATAACATAGCTATGAGATATTGATAAGGCCTTCTCAGAGAGCTCGTGGGGTACCCTCCCTTGGGCTTGTACTTGAATTGTTTGTCGGCCTTGTACCATTTGGGAAACAGATCCTTAGGAGTGTATTCAAATTCATTGACGAGTTTGTTGTCCGGATTCTTAGTCCCTCTCTCAATATGATATAATTTCACCAGATACTTTGGCCTGAACGAGGCTATGGTATATTTTTTGGTGTTGCAGATGTATGTTTCATTCACATCTATGTTTTTCAAGATCCAAGTGATGGTGTCTTCATAGGGGAATATAGTTGGGTGTGATGATACTATGAATATGCCATATTTTCTGATGTTTTTGAATATTTTAAGTTCATCATGATATTCGACATCAGTGGAGAAGTTAGACTTCTTAAACATATGATACACCTCTCCCCACTTTAGTGTTTCTCCATCCTTTTCCAAGAGTCCATATGTGTCATCGTATGTAGCTATGATCACTTATGGTTCACCTTTAGTCTTTTGGCCATTACCAAAGGCCTCAGTCCCAAATGCCTTACTTGTTTTCTTCTTCCATGGAGACATATTTGGACCTACAAGAAAAAGGTGTGCTTAGTAAAGGAATTCATGACATAAATAATAAGGATTTGAATGCAGCTTGAGGATTTTGAAATACCAAAATATTCACTTGAATTTTCATTGGGTAGAGGGTCATCATCCAATGATGATAAGATGATGGAAGGCATGTTAAACATCTTGGTAAATTTTTGAGGGGGAAAGAGTGAGAATTCTTCTCACAAGGTGAAATTGGAGGTCTTGAAGTTAACTCCTCCGATGGAAATTGAAGAAGTTGATAACAAGTGTTATGATGTGCATCAGACAAGTTAGTGCCAAAGCCTCCAATGTGACTTGAGGAAGTTCATTGAAAGGGATCTAGTGTGTTATCGGTAGAGATGGTGTTAACTCTTCCAATGCGAATTGGAAGAGTTAATAATAAGTGATCTAATAGCACATCGGAGAAGTTGAGCTTAAATCTTCCGATGTGGACTATAAAAGAGAATCGGTAAAGTTTAAGGGAACTCTTCCGATGATATTGGAGGAGTGAAGACTAATAAGAACTAGTCTGATGGGACTTGTGAAGAGAAGGAAATGTTTTGACTTGGGTGAAGAATAAAATAATGACTCTGACGCAGACTCCTTATTTGGATCGGAGTTCAGATTGGGGTCTTGACCAGAGGAGACTCGGGCTTATGAGCATCATCGATGTTTCTTGTTGAGAAAATTGTTTAGGGGTGGCACGTAAGGTTGCTTGAGTGATCCCCAGTGCAGGATCAACTTAGAGGGACCGCAAAATTTTTAACAACATGTAGTTAAGGGGTCGAGAAGGTTGAGCATAGAATCAAAAAAGGGTAAAAAAGGTAAGCATTATGAGGATATGAAACTCAACCCTAGCATTGGAAATTGTAAACCCTAGATGACAAATAAGAAGAATGAGGATTCAAGGGCCTACCATGGTTGGTGTACATGTGGATGTCATCGAGGAACCTTTGGGTCAGTCTCCTTTCACATAACACTTGGACTGATCTCGTTATTCCATCGCAATGAGAGATGAGGGGAACAGAAGGAAAAATTACCCTTTTATAAGTCTTGGGTGAAACATTGTCATAAAAGAAGTTGGTGAGCGCATTAAAGGTTGGATACGTTGATGTCAAGTCCTCCGATGTACATCATAGGACTTAACTCGAAGTGTTCCAAGCCATTCGGCAGAGATGGAGGAAACTCCTCTGATGAACATCAGAGGAGTTAAAGGTAACTCCTTTGATGTTAATTGGAGGAGTTTCATTGATGCATTAGAAATTGACAACCTTGGGAGGAACTCCTTTGATGTACATCAGAGGAGTTAAAGGGAAATCCTCCAATGTACATCGAAGGAGTTAAAATTAACTTTGTCTAAATTCCCAAACTTGCTTAGAAAGGACTTTTTCCAAGTATTTCCTTTTGCAATCGTTGACTTAAGGAAAGTAGGATTTGAAATATGAGCTACAAGTATAAGGAATTTGATGGGGGGTGTTTCGCAATCAACCAAACAAAGAGGGGTTCCATTTCTTGAAGGAATTGCAATAGGATTATCAAAAAATGGGGGTTGTAGTGCCTAGAAAAACACATACTAAACATGTGTCTCATATACCATGACATTGTTTAAGGGAAAAAACTAGGATCTTAAATTCTAACAATGCTTATATGGGTCATGGGCCATGCAGATATTTCCAAACAAAGGTGCATTCACTCCAAAAGATATATTTTTATCATGAGTCTCCAAACCTATGGCATGCTTCATGACCAAAAAAAGAGGGGATTAGGACCTATAGAAACCTTCAGTAGATATTAGGAACATCAAATTATTGATTCCATGACGACATATATCTTGAACCTTCAACATCAAGTCGATGTTTGATATGTTTAAATAATGTCGAATGATCACGTGTAATTAAACTAAACATTAAAAAATGTCTAATAATTGACACTAATGTTTTCTAGATTAAAAAAATATGTGTACAGTTGGGTCGTCTCCTTTGCATTATATGCAATAGTGGTAGCATTCTTCTTGTAAATCTTGTTTTTTTTAAACTAAATTTAGGCAATTGATATGCACGCCAAGTTATTACATACCCAAGGACTATTTAATATTTATTGTTGTAAATAATGAGTAACAAATAAATCAAATATTAATTAAGAGTAAAGTGACACCATGGAGGGATTAATGTTGATCTTTCCCAAGTGCAAATATTGATCATTAAAACATTAAAACTTGGGAGTCTAAGACCTTGGAGACTTCATAATTATAATTACAAATGGACTTTGTTGATTGAGATCATAAATTTTTTGTTGCATATTATCATTGACCATAAGTATTGATCACCACTAAAAGATGGACATGGACAATGAATATAGTGTGATCAATGGATGCTTTGGAAGCGGCAATCATGCATAAAGCAGTCTTATTCATCACATTAGCTAACATGTATAATATCTTGAAAGGTATTTTCATCTTGGAATCCAAAGGATGAGGATTCTCCAATGTGGAAGAATATTGTGTAGCTTTGGAACACTACTCTTAGAAAGGAACCTTGGACTTATTATTTTCATGTCATGTTGAATATACTCATGAATAAAATAATGACATATTATTACATATTATTGGCATCATTGTCTCTTGGTGCCTCACAAAATTAGAGAGTGCATGATTATAAATGGAATTATACTTTATGGTAGCCTTAAGGCATGTACAATATATAGAGGGTTTATATCATTTAGGTCTACATGATATGCATGTCTACACAACTAAATAATACCATGCACCAATATTAGTATGTAATGGTAGTTGCTTGGAATCTACATGTTAGGTTGTTTGAAATGGTCCATGGATCAACAAAATAAATGGGACCTACTTTTTCATGTTTCAAAACATCACATTTAAGTGTATTTCCATATTTGTCTCCCATGTAAATAATTTCTATGATGTTTGTTACAAAATTTTAAAATATCGTGCAAATGATGGTCTTTGTGGATCAATATATTCTTTGGGACCCATAATATATTTTTTCTAGGATAATCAGAAACATAGGTATTATTTATTATCTTCTATAAACTTTGGTTATGTTACCCATGTTCATGTGTTCATTTGGGAAAAATGGATCACTTACACAAATTTTGAAATTGTATTATCCACTTTTAGATAATAATTTTAATGGAGGTCTTCCCGAATGGGGTGACACCAGTTTAAACGAGGGCATGTGTGAGGTTGGCGGGTACATGCTCTGGAAGGCCACGTGCCCCGCACTTCGGTCGTCATCCATAGTATTATAATGGGCTGCATTAAACCCCGTGCACTACATTTCCACCAATGAGCGAGCAATCCAGCTACTCCAGTGTCCCATCTCCCATGTCATTGTTATGGCGAAGGCTTGTGCGAGAATTACGTCTTGTCACCTCCATTGGTTTCTTATTGCAACTTTGAGGTTTCTTATTCTTCATTTTCCTCCAGACTCCTATGTCTCTGCTAGACCTTTTACCAGTCACCTTCTTTTTTTTCTTTCTCTCTCAGCTCCTGGTTTTTGTTCTGCTGGTCTTTCTCCACCTCCTCGCCCATCTAACCATGCCATGGGACCATGGAAATATTAAATGAGGTATGGCCTAGTACCAATATTATGGAAGTATCCTCCCTTGCATTCATGGCCAGACACAACCTTTGACCATTTCATCTTTCTCCCCCACGTCCACCTCTGCTCAGTCTGACTTTGCACCTTCACCCTCCTCAAGAAAACACGGCCTCACTCCTCTATCTTCACTTGGGGCATGTCGAGTGGAATGGTTTGATAGTCTTGGAAATTCTCTAAGATTCGAACCTAGTGTTTTCCCGGATTTTCCTACCACCTCTCTTTCGCCCATCTCTCTGTCACTCCTAGGTTGGCTTCCTCTCCTAGTGCCACCTCCATCCCCTCGGCAGTGGTCCCATCTCATCCCCCTATGCCAACTTGTTGTGCCTGTGGCAACTTCTGTCAAATCCTAGCAGCTTTGGAAAATTTTCATAGTTTGGTTTTCGACGTTCGACACGATGTGGAAGACTTAATGTTCAGAACGGAGCTCAGAGATCGTCGTGAAGAATGGATGGAGGATATTATATTTGTTCTTGTCAACCATTCTCTAGTTCCTTCAACTACAGTGGCAACTATGGCCCCAAAAAACAAGAAACATAAGGATGAGGGGTTACCCAGCTCTAGATTCAAAATGAATTCTCTCTTTTCAGGTTCTTACTATAGGATTAGGTTGTTGGAAATGTTTTTCTTAATTTTTTTCACATCCCTACGTGACGCCAAAGTCTACAGACAATACAAAGGTCATAGTAAGTTATTATTTGGCTATAACAAGTCTACATAATCTAGAACCTGGCTTATTATTCACCTATGGTTGTACCGGTTTCATATATGGGCAGTGCAGACCAACAGACTTTATGTAATTTTAGAATTTAAAAGGTAACTTATAATACAATTAATTACTTAAAAATAAATAATAATAATAATTTTAATGGAGGTCACAAATATTTCCGATATATATTGATGCCAAATCCAATTTTCTACACTAAAAGTGCATGTCTAAGAGGAGACTTGAAAATGTTGAAATCCCAATTACCAAGTAGCATATTCAAAAATAAATTTAAAAGTTATGTGAATTATTTCAATTTGGGTTAATCTTAAATAAAACGTTTTTCATAATCCCTTTTCCCATATTGAAGTGTGGGATCGTTCATGAAGAATGTTGGTTAAGGTTAACCCAAGTAACACCCTTGGCACGAAGAACATTGGTTCTGACTAAGGCAAAGTAAAACCATTGTCATGAAGAGGGTTGGTTTTGGATTAGCCTAAATAAAACCCTTGTTATATTCCATTATGACCCAAAAATTGGCGGGACACAATGTGGAGTAGTTGATTGAAGTTATTGCAAACTAGAAGAGAACCTTATATCTAGAGAATTTTTTTTAGTAAATTAGTGGTTGTTGAGGCTAGTTATTTAGGTGGTTCGGTATATGGTAAATAAAATAAGGTTATGGCAAGGTTTGGATGTACTTTGAAGTATTAGAGCTCAAATACGAAGTAACATTCAATGGCATCATAAATAAATCATATCAACAATATTGGAGGTATGTTGGAGCACAAATTAAAAGGGGGTTGAATAATTTAGTGTGTGGCTAAGGGCGGGGAGTTCTTGGAAAATACATGTGTTTAAGGTGGTGCCTTCATCACCTTATACTCCTTAGATTCAAAGTTCTACTTGTGTTAGTTGTAGACTCTAGTCTAGTACTATTTTAACATGGTTCTTCTTGTGTCTCCAAGTTGAATTTAGTTGTGAAGGTGTAAAATGTGTTTCCAAGGTGACTTTAGTTTGTGAAGGTGACTTATAGACTATGGATTATTTACTTAGATTTTCCATACATGGTTACATGGTTTTCCATATTATTGCTAGATGTATGAGCCTAGATCAAATGTTAATATAACCAAGTCTTGGAAAGAACTAATATTACAAAATAATAGGCTTTGTATATTAGAAAATACTAATATAACCAAGCATTGGAAAATAATAGTAGTTATAGGAGGAATTCAAGAAAAGAGAAAAGGATTATGTTGATTTTCAAAAGGCATATCAAGAAATATAAAGTATAGGTCTTAGGATAGTAGTGGAGGTGTATGCCGAAGTGGGAAGGATTAAAAGATATCAACAATAAACTGGATTAATTTGTTGAAAATGAGCATCCAAGATAGAGAGTGAGAATTATAGGTTTCAGATGCAATGATTGATATAAGACATCAGAATTTTCAACACCACCCTAATATAAAGAGTAAACCAATATTGTCAGACTATTTCATGTAGATTTATCTCTTACCAAGAAAAGCATGAATATTTACAAAATTAAAAAATACCTGGAAATAATTCTCTTATAGGTCTCTCTAGTCACTTCAAAAAATGAAGCATGGCGCCAATTAATTTGCAACTAGTATCCTCCAATGCAATAAGCAATAGATTTGATCAATTTTTTTTGGTGACAATTGAACCTTGATGGGGGGAAGACATGGATTTGAGTGTGTACTACCTAGAAAGAATAACAAAAATAAAACAAATGAATTTGTTTACTAAAAATAAAGAAACCTCCCGGTCAGTTTCCTTTTAAATCAAATAATATGTATTTTTACTAGTATACTCGAAACTATCATCAATAACCTGCTAGAGATATCACTCTCATATTTTAAAATGTAAAAATATTATCAACTACCATAGATAGACAACATAAATTAATATAGAAACCATTATGTAAGTTTACAACATGGCAACCTAAATTAGGTGATGTATGAGCTCCCGAAAAAATGAAATGAAATGTGTTCCAATAAATAAAATAAGTTGTTGTTTCAAGAAATCTCATATTCCATTACCATAGATATTTCATGCATGAAAAACATAAAGACAGATAAGGGAGTGCTAAAACAAATATCTTTTGAGCTATTTAAATTTCTAAGGGGTGTCCATCTCAAGACTGAAGAAGAGGGGGGTCTATAATATGAACAACAATTTTCCAAGTTAATAAACCATAAGGCCCAAGAGTTAGTACACAAAAACTTTCAAAAAGTATCAAAAATCATTACAAGGAAATATAAATTGTAAGAATAAAAATTGACAACAATGTTAAGAGCATGTCTTTGCAAAAGGATAGGATTGTGTTTATTGAATATAGAGGAATTCTTTCATTAGTTTCTACTATATATTTTAATATTATGTCATATGGGGGAAACCATGAAGGATTGACTATGATAGATACAAACATATAGACTACAAAAAGGATTGCATAACATTACCATGAAGATTCCTATAAAAAAACCCTTCAATGAGTAGCACAAGACATAGGATCCAACTCTAAGACTTGGACCATATCAATAGATAAAAGGTTAAATAAGAATTTTAGAAAAGACAATGAAAATATAAAGCTTTGTATGTCTAGGATTAGTTAATAAGATTAGATATTGGTCCAATTATGAGTGTACTAGACAAGTGATTATTCCCAACCATGTATTAGTAGGTGTAATTGATAGACACTTATGTGATTAATTTACAGATGATCATAATGAAATTATATATGGTCTATTTATCATGTTAATGAATGAAAAATAGGAGTGTTTGGTTGAATTTGTGGGTACAATCTATTTATTTCTTTTTATCCCATTAGGATGGGGACTCACCAAATGGTATTGGTAACCAACAAGTTGTTGGAAATATTGAGGGGGGGGGGGGTGAATCAGTATTTCCCTTTTTCAACAATTAGCATTTACTTTGATATTTTATTATTTACCACAACAAATCAACAATGGAATTGTATTTAAAACCAATCATAAATATATAATTAACAAAAATTACAAGGTTTTATAAAGAAATAGTGAAGGAAATCAATCATTTTTAGAGCACCAACTCTAGGAGACACCGATCCCTTTCTTCAGGGCACCAACCCTAGGAAACACCAACTCCCTTGTCTTTAGGAAACCAACCCTAGGAAGCACCAACTCCCTTATCTTTAGGGCACCAACCCTAGAAAGCACCAACTCCCTTATCTTTAGGGCACCAACCCTAGGAAGCACCAACTCCCTTAATTTAAAATTTACTTAGTAAAGGATGTGAATCCTTCTGTGATCCTCCCTTCCACCCTCACTTCATAATAATCATCAGTTTTTATTCTTGGACTCTACTTTTGTTTTGATCTTCTAATCTGGACTACAGAGACACTTTCTTCTCACCATTCTTTCTCGTTTATATAATTTTTCAACTGGTGTGAGATATGAATTATTGTGTCCCTTAGTTTGGACCATCACACCTCTTCATTTTAAATTAAAAATAATCTCTATTATTATTCAAACATTATCGTGAAGGATTTTTAATTTAGTGAAAGTGTTTTTCATAAATCGATCACAGATATGGATCAATTTCTTTTAACTCGATCCCATGCCTCTTTATTTCATTATTCAATGTTTGTTTGAACAAATCTAAGATTTCTTATTAGCATCACAATCCATTGAAAGTGTTGGATAAATGAGAACAAAGTCCAGATCCTATCTAGTTCAACGTCCCTTCTTAACTAGGATAAAATTCTTACTTTGTGTAAAATTTTGCACATAAAACTTTTTGGGACCTCTATTCCATACGACAACATGTGGTGACCAGGCCTTGCACCAAACAAGTGCTTGATCACTTTTCAATATCAATAGTCACATTTTAATTCCATGATGAAATGAATGACTATCATTACTTCATAACTTTGTCCTTCGTGAGTTCCAGCCTCGTCAATCATTCAACCTTTTGGAGTGCACTTCATCAAAGTAGATCGGATAGTTGATATTCGTTCTTCCGTTAGATGGATGATCCTAGCTTGTCCAGAGATTTCAAAAAAATCGACGGATGTGACTTAATATGCAGTTGAGTGGATGATTCTCATTTACTTCGGGAATTCGGAGCTTCAGGACTCCGGCTTTACAGCTTTCCAACTCCTCTGGAGAAAATTTCACTGAAGTATGTATTATCTATTTACTCATAGATAAGACGGTTCTGTATTAATATGTGGTTGATTGGATGGTCTGAGCAACCTCAACAAGATGTGTTGTTAATTTCCTTCTCATTGGAAGCAGGACAAATCAGAAAGAAAGGCTATTTTGGGAAGAAAGGCATGCAAGAGTAAAGAGACAGCTAGAAGGAAAAGCATCATGCACGCATGCATGGAAGACCTAATGACGCTAGGGTTAGGATTTTTGTAATACATTGTAATGGATGGTGATCCAAATATAAATATAAGAGATAGATACATAGAGAAGGGGGGATAGCAAGCAAGAGAAAGAGGGAGGGAGGAGAGATATACGAAGACGAGAAGAGAGTATAAGGACAAAACAACTTACTAGGGAGCTAGGAGGGACATGAGTGAATCGATCCCGAGGGTTAGACCATAGGCTGAGGATCCTGGTGCGATCCAGTCAGCCTCGCAGGGATCGATGAGCCTATGGGAAGAAAGAATACTAAGATTGTAACCATGTGCGGCATGGATATTTCCAAACTATAATAAAATCCTTAGCGCCATATCTTTGTGGACGTAGCCCAAGAGGGGGTGAACCATGGTAGCACTATGTTGTGTGACTGAATGAATGTGTTTTTGCATATGATTAGTTGATGAATGGTGAATGAATGAAGTAACTTAGTAAATATGTTGTACCACATGCATGCATAATGTTATACTAGATGTTGAATAAACTGAATAAAGGTTAAAGTGTAGATCTTGCTCAGTCTCAGGTTGCAAACACCTGAGTATTGCAGCCACCCATAGAGCTATCTCAAGTGAGACTGCCCAGTACACTCTATGTACTTCATTTCCTTATGGGTGACCATAGGGGTCGATAGTATTTAAGGGATTTTGTTGGGAAGATTCGTAGTTATGAAACAGGGTCAATCTGTAATGGTAAATGGATAAAAGGGAATAGAAAACCAACAAATGGTTTTGTTGCCAATTGAATGGAAGGAAATGGTATTGAGCACATGAAATCTGTGGAAGACGTGTCAAAATAATACTGGATCGGATGACAAGAAGGTGAGAGAATGTGAATCTAAAAGGGGATGTTGAGACCATGGAATCCCACAAAGGAAGAGATTGAAAGCTGGATGAAGACAAAGGAGCTAGATTTTGCGTAGAAAGATAACAAAACCCCCAAGTTAATGCCACGCAAGTATCTGGACAAGTACATATTCATCGACTTGCATGAAGTATTTTTTTGTGATTTCCCACACATATTTCAAGAGTGGATCAAAATATTGAAAGACAACCATCCGATGAATCAGATCAGACAGATAAAGTGGAATCCTAAAGAGATCGCACAGCTACAATGCATTTATAACAAATTTACACCTACAGTAGATTTTTGGTTAGAAATCATTGTTTTCGGATTTATCACAGAGTTTGCAGTAGATACAACAAATTCGTACAGTGCAACTAAATAAGAATTATTGAAGGGACCTCGAGGTAGGTATCTCAGATCATTATATACTTCATTAAGATATTGTTGTATGAAAAAGGTGTAATGGCAATGGAGTCAGACAGCTAAACTTCCCTGTGTGCATGGGGGAAGGGGGGAAGCACTGACAGGAAAAGGAGAAATGGAAGGAGAAGGGAATAAAGGAAAGAAGGAGGAGTCCTTGGACCCAATTATGATGGAAGACGACCAGATCAAGTGGATCATGGTGACAGTTGGAAGGAAGCATATTGGAGTACCCTACTAATACAAGGTGAACACCAAGAAGAGAGTCGTAGTCGCGAGGGAAGGCTTGGAAAGTGATGAAGAGGAGGTAGAGGATCTCTGGGTTGTGGAGAAGATTGAGGAAATATTGTGCAAAAAATACGAGAGGAAGACAAGAGTTCCAAGAGCAGAAGTAGAAGGAAGCACTCCTATCCATATCAGTGCCAGTGTGGAACCCGTAAACCCATGTGCAACTAATACACCAAGAAGAACACGACTATTTAGAAAAATGAATTTTGGGAGAACTAAGACAGTAGGAAGTACATCTACATAGGGAACAACAAATGGGGGAGCAATTTCAGGAAGGATTAGTCAAATATCTACACCACGCAGAGGTATTATTTCAACATTTAATATGGCAGTACTTGACCCAACCATCAGGTTACCATAATTCAAAGGAGAAGTGTTGAAGGACCCGGAGAAGCACATGTTTATTTGTGAAAATACTTGGGAAGAAAAACAGATCACAGACGAGGACACTAAACATGCACAGTTAGATATCACATTAAGAGACCGCGCACTAGATTGGTATATGAGTTTAGCCACAAAAAATACGTCAGGGACAACCAGAACTATTAGAGATATCAAGAAGTTGTTGATAAACGATTTTCAGAAGCCAATTTTAGAGGACCAATACATGAACAAGATGATAGAGATTAGACAGAAACCGGGAGAATTTATATAGGAGATTGATTAGAGATTCAAGCAACTGAAAGGAAAGATAAAATATGTCATGATAGATATGCAACATAGGAATCTGTTCGTCAACTCATTATTACCACACTTGAAATATCCACTACGACAACAAAAGTTTCAAATGCAGGCATCCCTACAACTAGAAGAGAACCAATATCAGAAGACAGATATAGCCATCGAGGAGATGAAGGAGGATATGAAGAACTTAACATTCCAACTAAAAAAAAACGAGAACAAGGACAAAAGGGAAGTTGTCTGGTGTACCACATGTAGGACAGAAGGACACCATAAGAACGAATGTCCAACATTCGCGCAGTACATGGCAGCAGGAATTCCAAATCCATTACCAATAGGAGGAGTATGGTGCAAGATCTGTCAGAAACAGGGCCACGATCCATATCACTTTCCAATGATATAGAAGTACCAGATAGTGTTAAAGAGATCGTATTGAAACTTTTGCAAGTTAGTAGGCCATGATGACAAAGACTGTAGAACCATGGAGTTGATGAGAGAGAGAACATCATATGCATATCGGGTGCATGCAAAGATGATGATTGGGCAAGCCACACCCCATTTTAATCAAATACCAACGCAGTATAACACTACACATTCGCAGTATAACACTGCGCAGCCACACTATAATATCGTGCAATATAACCATGCACCTCATTATAACACGTCATGAGGGGACCGAGATGGATACAGAGGCAAAGGAAGAGCAAGAGGAGGCTTTGGAAGAGGTAGAGGATCATTGGTATGTCACAATTGTCAACAATTAGGACATTATGAAAGATAATGTCCACTTCCACCAGCGACCTGTATGTATTGTCGCACATCGGATCATGACACGGAAGAGTGTCCTACGCTATTAGGAAAGATCCAGGAAAATAGGAATTAGAACAATCAGAATGTTCAGTGGATTTTAGCAAAAGTGAGGGATGAAGGAAGACGCATCAACATAGTTACATGTAGAGGAGATAAAACAAGAAATGACATTGTACAACAAGATCCAGTACAACACCAATGAGTGAAGAAGAATGTCGAACCAAGGAAGCAGTTTGATGCGTAGAACGAGAAGGAGATATTTAAGCAATCCAGACAAGAATTTTTTAAGCCAGACATTACGTCAACCTCAACTGTGCAACATAGTAAGGAAGTACCAGAGTACGATATGCCTCCATCGTTGGATCACACCAAAGAAATGTAACCCCTAGGACAAGTGAGTAAGATAAAAGGATTTTTGCAATCATGTGTAAAATTATTATATGATACATCCTCTGTCAAAGTATTACAAAATATTCTAGAAAGATGTAGCATAGAGACAAAAGGAAAGCTAGAACAAAAAAAAGTCAATCACCTACATACAAGGAGGAGAACAAGTAGGGAGTTCAGACTGAACGCCAACATTGGAGATTTCAACATGGGAGATATCATACTGGATTTAGGATCTGAAGTCAATGTATTACCCAAGAAGACATGGCAATGTATGGGAGAGCCCACATTAGGATATTCGTTGGTTCAGCTGAAACTGGAAAATCAACACAGAGTTCTACCAATTGGGAGACTAAAAGGAGTGGCAATAGACTTGGATGGAGTGCGGACTAAAGCCGACTTCGAAGTAATAGAAATAGTGGACGGCACAACACCTTAGCCAAAATTTCTTGGCTTGGATTGGGTGTTTGATAACCATTCCATAATCAACTTAAAGACATGGAAAATGACCTTTGAGTTAGGAGAATACAAGGTCATTGCGCCATTAGACCCATCGGAAGGGGAAAGGTTTGTAGAGCCTACTTTCTCAGACCTAGAGAAAATTAGCCAATTTTACATAACAACTGTGCGAGATGAGGATTATGTAAACCCAACTACAGACGGGATACTCAATTGGCAGAGCATCACCTCATGTGCATCAGACTCAGATATGAGTATAGATAATTGGCAACAGAGGTTACACAAATTTTCCACAAGAATATGCACAAGAAAAGACTATGCAATAAGATGGGTAGGTACGGAGATAAGGGAACCACCCAATTTCCATGGGGTGAACAATCTAGAAGAATTCTTGACATGCTATGAAGATGAAGTGTTAGAAAATTAGAGACTCTTGGCACTAGATATGTCACTCAAGGTGACCCCTGCGAGATGGTGGGGCATGCACAAATAAACAATCAAGGAATGGTACCAATGTAAGTGATTGTTGTGCATTAGGTTTGGTGTAGAAAAATGAAGAAACCAATGTAAAAAATATTATGGACAAGGAGCACCAGTAGGACACTTGGAGAAGTGTAGAGCATTGTGGAAAATGACACCACTGGAGGAATGGCCTCACCATTTTTTACACACATTAGAGGGCATCCCAGAAAACTGGTATGCATACCAAGAACTGTGCAAAGGAACTATGAGTTAGACAGTACTACAACAAAACTTTACAGTCACTTTCTCATTTGAACATGAGAACCCCAACATAGATACAACACTTAAACAAATAAGAGGGGTGATATTCATTAAGGAACCATAATTTGAACTTATAATAGATGAACAAAAGCAAAACAGACAGACAATGAAAGAACTATTGTCATGCTACCATGTGCAGGAATAAGTACCATATGAAGATGACCCGCGCGATATTCATATTGAGGAAGTTGAAGGTGAGAGAGAAGTGGAGGGTCCACCTCTAGAATCAGAAGAAATTTCTTCGCCGATCAAGGTGAAGAAAGTCAATATCGGGATGGTGGAGAATCCCAAAATGGCCAACATTGGAGACTATTGGGATGAGCAAACAAGAGAAACTATAACATAGTTACTATGTGAGTACAATGACATGTTCCCAAAAATGTTGACAGAAATGAAAGGCATAGCGGGAGAGCTAGGTGAAATGAAAATACCACTCAGAGATGAGGCAAGACCAATCAGACAGTGACCATACAGACTAAACCCAATATATAAGAAAAAAGTAAAAGATGAGATTGATACGATGTTGGAGGCTAGAATCATAGAACCTGTAGAAGAATTTGAATGGATATGCCTGATGGTAGTTCAGGAGAAAAAACAAGGGGGGATACGAATATGTGCTTACTTGAGAAAGTTGAACAATGTGTGCTTACATGACCCGTTCCCTACCCCGTTCACAGATGAAGTCTTGGAAAATGTAGGAGGACAGAAATCTTATTCATTCACCAACGGATTCTCAGGATACCATTAGATCAATATAGCACTAGAAGACATATACAAGACCAATTTTTCCATGGAATGGGGATCATACTAGTATACAGTCATGTCATTTGGATTGAAGAATGCACTAGCAATATTTTCCAGAGTAGTCATAGCTGCATTTAAATAATTTATCCACCAGTTTATAGAGGCATACCTGGACGATTGGACAGTCTATAGTCTGTTGAAATACCATGTAGAGGTCTTGCAGGTGATATTAGAAAGATGTAGGCAGTGCCAGATATTGTTAAACATCAAGAAATGCATATTCAGAACACCTTTTGGGATACTATTAGGCCATATAGTATGCAAGCAAGGTTTTCTAGTAGATCTTGCCAAGATTGTAGTAATTGTTAACCTTCCACCACCAAAAACAGTCTGTCAACTAAGAGTGACACTGGGACACACAGAATACTATAGGAAATTTATAAAATGGTACACACATATCACTGCGCCAATGGAGAAATTGCTAAGGAAAGACACAAACTTCTAGTGGAATGAGGATTGTCAACATGGTCTGGATACACTGAAAGAGAAGATGGTAACCGCATCAATACTAGTATTCCCATACTGGGAGAACACATTCCACATACATGTAGATGCATCAGCCATAACACTTGGAGCTATTCGGGCGCATCTAGGAGTAGGAGAATTGGATCATCCTATAGCATTTGCTAGCATAAAACTGTCAGAATCGAAGCATAACTACAACACTACAGAGAGGGAAGGCCTATTTATGGTCTACATGCTCCAAAAATTCAGACATTATTTATTAGGAAAACATTTCAATATGTTCACAGACCATTCAGTGCCCAAATACCTCATCAACAAGTGAGTGTTGGGGGGGATAATTTGCATGTGGTTATTGTTGTTCTAGGAGTTTGACTTCAAAGTAATAGTTAAGCTAGAAAAGTTGAACGCGGGACTTGATCACCTGTCAAGGATAACGAATGGGGAGGAACCTAAAAATCTAGAGGATAAATTTTTGGATGCACGGGTATTTTTAGTCCAGATCGTTTATGAATAGTTCATAGACATTATCCAGTACTTGAGTACATGGACTGTGCCACATGAATATAACATTGTGCAGAAGAAGAATTTGGTAGTCAAGGCTGCAGATTACCAGCTAATTGTGGGACACTTATACAAAATGGGTGCATATAGTATCTTGAGAAGATGTGTGCTAGAACATGGAAGACCTAGAATTTTAGCAGAAGCCCGTGAGGGAATAGCAGGAGGGAATTATTCAGGAAAAGATACTGTGCATAAGGTATTGCACACAGGACTATGGTGGCTGAACATGCACAGGGACTCGAAGGACTACTTCCAGAACTGTGATGTTTGTCAGAGGGTTGGTAAACCAAATAGAAGTGACGAGATGCCTCTGCGACCACAAGTAACTTTGCAGGTATTTGACAAATGGGAAATAGATTTTATGGGACCAATTAACCCACCAACAAAAAGGTCAGGATCAAGGTATATTATCATTGTGACGGAATACCTCGCAATAAGGGTGGAAGCAGCACCAGTAAAAGATTTCATCACAGAGACAACAACACACTTCCTGTTTGAACAAGTAATCACTAGATTTGGTTTCCCGAGGATTTTGATGAGTGACCAAGGCACTCATTTCATTAATAGTATTATTAAGGCTATGACTGAGGAATTTGAAGTTCATCATCAAAAGAGTACACCATATCATCCCCAAGCAAATGGGACAGTGAAATTCTTTAAGAAGATCCTTGAAAATGCACTGACAAAGATCAACAATGTTAATAGGGATGATTGGTACTTAAATATACCAGCAGTATTGTGGGCATAGAGGACCACATGCAAGAAATTGACAGGACAAACACCATTTAGACTGGTGTACGGACAAGAAGTTGCAGTGCCATTAGAATTTTTGGTGCCTAGTCTGCGCGTAGCAGCAATTATAAACATGACAGAACTAGGTGCACTACAGGAAAGGAAAGAGACAAATCCTGGCATGACAAACATATCAAGAGGAAGGGTTCAAGGAAGGCAATCTAGTCTTGATGTACGACAACAAATCCCTTCAGCACCCCAGAAAACTTAGAATGCACTAATTAGGACCATACGAAGTAAACATTGTCATAGATGGGGGAATTGTACAATTGAAGGATTTAGGAGGAACAAAACTCAGAGGGGTGATCAATGGGAGCCGACTGAATTTGTACAGGTCCATTCGACCCCCAGGCAAAAAAAAAAAAAAAGAATATTTAACAAAGGCATAGGGCACCGAGAAGAGAATAAGTGTGCACACTTGGGAATTCCATCATGGCAGAGGAAAAGGCCAATGGTCACTACAAGCGAGAAAGAGGAAATAGCGGGAAAGAAGGACATGGAAAACAACCGCCAATGGACGACAGCTATCAAACTTAAATAACAAAACTAACTGACAGGATGCCTCATTAATCGTGCCAAATGGAAATGACAAGATAATTCAATAGCAAGTACATGGGAGGCGCCAGTTCAATTAAAACACAAATGGGGTAATGTTCCCAAGAAGCTTCATCGAATCCCTATATAAACTGGTACACGAGACTGGGAAGGTTATTGTGCAAGTGAGAAAAACAGAGAATACAGAGTCGAGAGCAAAGTTCCCAGAGCTTACAGATGTCACCACGTTTAGTGGACAACAACCTAAACACCATGAAACCACCCAAACAAGGAGAACTAAACCAAACTTGTCAAAGAACCCGAAGAACAGCCACAGGACGGAACAGTGGAAGATGTCACTGGTCGACCATATGAGTATGAAGAAGAGTGAAAAATGGAGTTTGTAACCTCGATTCATCCACCACAAYGGAAGGGAAAGTAGGCGGTACCAAGGTCACCGCACAAGAAATCCACCACATCCATTGTCTTTCAACACATTCTGGAAGGGGTACGTATAACAACAAATATGTTAGGACATGTGGAGAAATTGAGGTACTCGTACCATGATGTGACGGACACAGAAAAGTTCCCATAGTTCTCCAAGAAAGTTTACCTACAGACTGTGGGTATTGGACCCTTTCGCGAACCAAATAATCAACCAGTCCAGTGGGCAATGAGGCTAGCAAAAAATGGGATTCTAGGCTTGTTGGACATCCCGCACTTTGGGAGGGGGCAGTATGAAAAAAAATGCATCAAGCAACTGATGGCAGTCACCCATGGTGGATACCTATGGCTGGAACAGCTCATCTCAATAGAATTAGAGCTTATCACATACATCACAGGGATACCATCAAGGTGTGAGGATCTCACGTAGGTCCTTGAGGACAAGACGAAGGAAAAAGAACTAGCCAAGAAAATGAAGAAGAAATATGGTACCGAAAGGGGGTAGTGCATAATCATCATCAAGCATATTAGTTACGTTGCGACGAGAATGGACACAAAAATCATGGCATGCAAATTACTCAGGAAATGTCGCAAGGAGGAAGTCTTGTTCAAGGTTGTCGTAGATGCAGCAAAGTGTGCAAAGGGAACCACACTCAGTTGGGCCCTTTATTTGTTGAATCTGTTCCTAGATGAATGCAAGGACGTGCAGGATCTGGGGACATAATTTCATTATTCATGGCTACTCATCTTGATAGCCTTGATCGAATGGAAGGAGTTGAAGTATTCATTCTTTTCCACTAGACCCAATCCCTGCCACAGAGCGCAATACTTATCGTTGGGGTCTGCTTCAGACCCCAAGAACAGAAAGGAGAATGCAGCCATATTTGAAGGATATCTCAGCGACCTACAGGAAAATATCGCCAACACTTGGAGGGTGACAATGGAAGCAATCGCACAATATCATGGCATATCCGACTTCAAATCCACTAGACATGCGATGTGGAGCCAAGAATAGAAATATCCCGACAATCAATGACTACAAATCCGCTACTGCATCAAGGAGGTAGACATAGAGATGGTCATTAAGGATTGGGATGATGACTGGAGGATTCTAGTCCTCAATCAATAAATACCCACAGAAATAGAGGAGGATGAGGTAAGATTGGAATAGACGCATGCCAAAGAGATAACAGTGCCTAAGAAACCAAGGAGAGGTCAGAACAAGGCACAACAAAAAAAGGGGGGGGCATCCAAGACAGGCACCCAAGTGAGGAAGAATAATAACACACAGGTGCCACAGGTATAAGAAAAACAAGCTAAGACAACGCAGGGAACCACATCAATTGCTACTCCACGTGAACAAGGCCAAACTAAGAGGCCATTCATCCAGATGGGGGGTGTGTGCAAGAAGGAAAAGGCATGCAAAATGCCCCCAGAATACACGATCACCGAGGATGATGCAGAAATAGTGGCCCAAATGGTCCAGGATCGCACAGTCGAGGATTTGGATAATTTCGCATGCCAAAGGGGGAGCATTGAGGAAGATATAGCATACATGTGACTGCTCCTCAAGCAGTTCTGAGAAGCGTAGGCAGTCAGCAGCAATGTAAGAAAAATCCCATGAGCATCACAGATAGGAGGTGAAGTTGGATCAAGCGATCAGGACAAGATCTAGAGGATAGCATAGTCGAGCTCGACATTTCACGTCACACCCAACATGTTGTGCATGGACGAAATCATGGGGTAGACACCCCCAAAGGACTTGGCT
This sequence comes from Picea mariana, assembly GCA_032191745.1. Lineage (NCBI taxonomy): Eukaryota > Viridiplantae > Streptophyta > Pinopsida > Pinales > Pinaceae > Picea > Picea mariana. The sequence goes on along the minus strand of JASDQU010241116.1, from coordinate 178,645 downwards.
CAAATATAGTTGGTATTAATGTGGATACCAATCAAGGCCTTTTATAAACTACAAGTCAACATCACACAGGAGGTATAGTCTCGTGCATGCACAGAAGCAGTTGAATTGTAGTAGGAAAAGGACAATCGGGACGAGATGGAATTGGTACTCGAGAAGGCTAAGCTCGAGATCAAATATAAGAAAGACTGCATGGATAAGATGGAGCATAAATTGGTTGTAACCTATGATAAAATCCCAAAGAGCGCGCAGGCGGCTGAACTCACGGTGACATAGAAGATTGATTAGATTGTGTAGACAATTGATCAATACAAACAAGAAACTGAGCACATCCGGGAGCATCTCATACCTACCACTCCACCAGAGGTGAAGGAGCATATGAAGTAAGAGAAAACAACGCAGATAAAGGAGATGGAGTGACAAGTCCATGCGGTGGCCGACTTGTTCGAGAAAGCAGCACAGCTCTAGATGAAGCTGGAAGAGGATCAATAGGTCCAGCAGTGGGACCAGGAAGAAGAAAGGATACGTGCAGCTATCCAAGACCTCAAGCAGAGGAAGAATACAATGCCAATCATGGAGTGTGTCAAAGGAGCACACGATATGAAGAAACTACAGACAAAACTCATAGATGTGAAGACACAAAAAAAGGAGCGCCAGGCTCAAATGGAATCGCTCGATGAATGAGTAGCAGAGGTCATTGCACAGGTGGAAGAAGTAAAAATGAATATGGCACAAACCCATGTAGAGTTTGCAAGGATGGTTTGGGACGATATTGCAATGTAGGTATTGGATGCACTCAAGGAGAAGACCACGCAGGCCCAAATGCAAGAAACGGAGCTCATGAAGAAGTTCCAAGCGATCGCAAGAGATATCGACAAAGCACACTAGGGTTAGGTGGCTTGGGACGAGCCACGTGTCAGTGTTGTGGGCCTATTGGAAGCAGGTCGAATCAGAAAGAAAGGTTATTTTGGGAAGAAATTCATGCAAGAGGAAAGAGACAGCTGGAAGGAAAAGCAACACGCGTGCATGCATGGAAAACCTAACGACGCTAGGGTTAGGGTTTTTGTAATACATTGTAATGGTTGGTGAGCCAAAAATAAATAAAAGAGATAGATACATGGAGAAGGGGGGAGAGAAATCAAGAGAAAGAGGGATGGAGGCGAGATATATGAAGACAGGAAGAGACTATAAGGACAACATGACTTACTAGGGAGCTAGGAGGGACATGAGTGAATAGATCCCAAGGGTTAGATCGCAGGCTGAGGATCTTGGTGCGATCTAGTGAACCTCGCAAATATTGATGAGCCTGTGGGGAGAAAGAAGACTAAGATTGTAACCATGCATGACATGGATATTTCCAAACTATAATAAAATCCTTGGAGTCAGATCTTTGTGGAAGTAGCCCAGGAGGGGATGAACCATGGTAACACTGTGTTGTGTCACTGAATGAATGTGTTTTGCATATGATTAGTTGATGAATGGTGAATGACTGAAGTAACTTGGTAAATATAGTGTACCACATGCATGCATAATGTTATACTATATGTTGAATAAATTGAATAAAGGTTAAAGTGTAGATCTTGCTCAATCTCGGGTTGCAAACACCTGAGTATTGCATCCACCCATAGAGCTATCTCGAGTGAGACTACGCAGTACACTCTGTGTATTGTGTTGCCTTCTGGGTGACCAAAGGGGTCAATATTCTTTAAGATATTTTGTTGGGAAGCTTTTTAGTTATGAACCAAGGTCAATCTGTAATGGTAAATGTATAAAAGGGAATGGAAAACCAACACTTCTCATTGTGTGCTTTTAGTATCTCAACCATGAATCTTCCGTCTAGACGGACGGTTAGATATTATTTCGAAGCTTCAACACTCCAGGACGCTAGGTTACTAGAACTATGAGGTATTTCAACCCCTCCAGAGTGTTTACCTACCAATGATCCAGATGGATATCGGTGGCCACCCACCTTTTCCAACTGGCTCAAAACAGTTTTCTGGCCATTTTGGCAATTTACTATTTTTAGCAGGTTTTAGCTTCCGGGGCCATTTTGAGGGCCTAAATGAAGTTTTTTTGAGAT
>JASDQU010241116.1:162556-176468 GCA_032191745.1 Picea mariana | reverse complement strand
GGATCAACCAAATAAGTCATGATACTATGATGACTGCTTGTTTTCGATTGTTTAGTACACCTTACACTATCCTTCCACTGTGCTTGATCTAAGGGTCATGATTCATCCTGGAGGATCTTGGATCAACGACCAATGTTAGTTCACGACTTTTCGCTTTGGCTCTTCGTGTAATTGTTGATGGTAGACATTGGTTTCCCCCGAAGGACATACTCCCGGAGTGATGTAACTTGTTGACATCATTGTGGACTTAGCACTGCCGAGTGGTTGCCACATGTCACTTATATTTGTGACTTACGTATACCTAAAGTGACAACTGGACCTTGACACTTGTCACCATTTGATTGCACCATGTGTCCTTCCTGATGTGGATCTCTTGATGTGTCACATGTCCTCCTCTTGGATCTAACGGTTGTACTTAAACCGATGTGGAGATCCATGATCAGGGATAATTGTGAATTCCCAACTAACACGACCTTTAAACACGTCATCAAGTTTCACAATGGAAACTACTCATTGATAGTGGGATTGATGCCAATTATTGATCTATGCGTAGGTGACGATCGACGGTCTGTGTGGATTTTGGAATCAAAACTTGTGTAGATGTTAACTCATCCTTTGAATCCCTTAATGTCTCCCCATCGTCGATCTGCCTTCACTGAGATCTGACGGTCATGACTTAATTGGATGTTGATCCGACGGTATTCCTATACAAATCCCAGATCTAACAGTTGTTGTGGATTTTTGATTAATTCATCCTTTGATGATCACAATCTATTCTTTTGTTAGATCAATGGCTCTTGTATCTTACTTATATGTTCTTGGCTTCTTTTCATCGAAGTGGTCAGCGTCGTAGTTGATTGTGATCTATGGTTGAGGATTGTTTATCTTGATTTGATGGTTGGGATTTAATTTCTCCTAACTGTTGGCTTCATCTCAATCTGACGGTCCTGAACTCTCCCAAAAAAATCATCAAAGAAAATAATTCCTCCTAACCTCTTTGGATTTATACTTGAATTCCAACTGAACCAATATCTTTTGATCTGTGCCTTTGGTCAATGATCATTGATTTTCATATATCCCAACTATAATAGAGTTTCCTCATAGTTCTGAGGGTGTTCTCTAGTTGATATGTTGGGAATTTGATCCTAATATCACTTTTGCAATGCATACTCCCTTCTGAGATTTGGGTTAACGTTCTTATGCACCTTGTTTTTCATCAATGACAATTCATCATAAGAACTCATCATCACATCACAATGACTTTGAATGTTTACATCAATGATAATATGTCCTACAGTCTCACCCTTTGTCATTGATTGAAACACACCAACTTCATACAAAAACTCCCCTTATGATGATGCTTCTCTCCTCTGAAGTTACTGTCCCCCTTTGACACTGTTGGCCCTCAACCAAGTTTTGAGAAAAAATTGGTCATCTTTGACCACTTTTGGGACTTCGATGGGCTGGTCAAAGATGGAGCGTCCAGGAGGAGCTGAGATCATGGGATCTCACTTATTTTGCAGACTTGTGGACCCAGCAAAGGGTTTACTAGGGTTTATGTAATGGGTTAGGGGATGTCATCCCATGGTTTTACCCATGATTAGGCCTTTTTGTAAATGTATAAATAAGTAGCTAGGCGATGTAATAAGAGGAAGTGTTGGCTATGTGCATAATATGTTAATGTTGTCTTAGGACAAGAGATTGTAAGTTTCTTTGGTAAACTGACTGTGTAGAGTAAGGATCTGTGCTAGTAAGGAGTTGGTTGTGTGCCTTGACCTAAGTTTGGGAAGGAGGATCTAGCACGCAGCACGCAGATCTCTTGTCCTCTGTGGAGTCTCACTCTTTGGCTTTGTGCACAGGAGAAGATTAATGTAAGGAGATTGAAGACTAATAAAGAAGAAGAGAATAAGTTGGTGGACGTATCCCCATACTGGGGTGAACCACGTATATCCTGTGTCTTGATGTGCTTTGTGCGATGTGATTTATGAATTATGTTGTTTATTTTCTTAGTGTTATTGTTATAATGTATGATGGATGCATTTGATGTTGCTTCTTAGTGCCTAAAGATGATTGAATGTTAGATATGAGCTAATGTTATGTGTTGGTGATTGGAAGAGCTTGATATTTATTATTACTACATTGATCTATAATAAGGGTTTCATATGCGATGTGAATGAGATTCAAGAACTAATGCATATTGTTGTCTAAGTGCTCTGCTAAGTGTTGTAATCACAGATTTGTGTCCCAGCTTGTTGTAGACACCTGAGTCCTACAACTCCTCTACCTCTACCTCTACCTCAGGTGAGACTCCATCTGCTTCGCAAGTGTTTCCGAAAGGGCCATTAGTTAGGGTTTTTTCGGTGCATTGTTGAAGCATTGAACCCTGGGTCTGCCCCTGTGCCAACAAATGGTTTTGTTGTCGGGACCTAAAACTGTAACTGTTGGGAACTGAAGAAAAGAGAAATCTCTGTGCATGGATCTATTATTGTAGTGCAAAATATTCTACTTGAATTTCGAAGCTCTGTGCTAAGAAAGAAACCTGATCTGAAGAAAAGAGGCAAGATCTTAAGGCTTTGCACTCTGGTAAGGGTAAAATAAGTGGAAATTTTTGCTTCGAAAATATGAATCTAGGTATGTTTGATAGATTTTTTCCTATTCTGAAAGTTAGGGCATAGTTAGAAGAAATATTTATCTAAATAAATCTGATAGAAATAGAGAAATATATGTTATTCCTATGCATAGAAAGAATTTTTGGACTAATAAGTGGATGTAGGAACCTAGAAAGAAGTTTTGGACTAATAAGTGGATGCAGGAACCTAGAAAGAATTTTTGCAGATTGCAGGTCCATCACTGTGATCCCAGTGCACAATCCAGGAGAGGATGGGGATCATTTAAAATAAAGAGAGGATTAACACTTTGTTATAATTGTAGAAGATCGAGACATCTTGCTAAGGAATTCCCTGGTAAAGGTCCTATTTGTCTTTGTTGTAAAGCTATTGGTCATGAGGTTGAGGATTGTCCCAGAATGCTTGTTAAAGTTGAAAAGATGAACATGATACAAGAAAACTATAAATAAGGACAAAATACTAAGGACATATTAGAGAATCATATAGAAAAAGAGTTAGATACTATGTTAATACAGTTAAAAGAAGTAATGGATGATCACAGAGACATCAGTTTACCAAAGATCCTGAAAGAAAAACAATGCCTAGTTACAAGAATAGAAGACTTCGACATAGATTGTGTAGTGGATGAAGAAACATATGTGAACATTATGCCAGAAAGAACTTGAGAAATTTTGGGAAAGCCTGGTCTGGTACCTTCATTGGGAAGGATAGGCTTATTTAAAGGAAATAGGATAACCCTATGTGCAAGAATTATTAATGTATCTATGATTTCTCATGAAACTTCGACTGAAGAAGAATTTGAAGTCATTAAATTTGTTGAGAACAACGCCCACTTTCCACTGTTGTTAGGAAATACTTGGATTGAGAAGGATCAGATCAGAAGGAAAGAAGAGGAGGAAGCCACAGAAAAGAAAAATAAAGAACTAAGGGATCTCATAGCTAGAAGAATTGATCGATTAATAGAAGAACGAGAAGTTTAGTTGAAGCAACAGAATGAAAGAGAAGTAGTTGTCAAAGTTGAAAGAGCGCAAGAAGGTTTGAACGACCTATCCATGCAAGAAGAAAGTATGTCCACCCAGGACCTAGTAAGAAAATAGATATTACCTTTGAACCCTTTGAAAGAACATCAGCATCACGAAGTCACTATGATAAGAAAATACAAGAATAAGAATGGAAGGAGGAATCCAGAGACTCAGATCATAGGAAAGAAGACAAGGAAACTCAGTAAGAAGAAATCCAAGTTAGAAAAACTACGGGAAGCTCCAGAAAAGACTTTGCAGGAGGCAGATCTACAGAAGTTGAACCTCACCGGAATAGCAGAACCATGTAGAATGGGACTTCGCCATGGAGAATCTATATGACCGTTGGAGGCACCCCGATCGTTAGAATGACACCCCTGACCAGATAGAAAATGCAGTTATGATCAAATGGACCATTGAGACCATGCCATAACAGACTGATTCGTAGTGATGGATGCATTCCTACTCGTTGGAGGAATCTGTTACAACGCTTTCTTATTTAACCCATCGGATGTTGCACTGGGACCAGTTTTTTCCACCCATGACTATCTGTGCTAATAGAGAATCGATTGCATATCACGTTGTGATTTCTATACCTCTCCATCTGTTTGATTACCTCACTTTTCTATTCACCTACCCGATCTATTTGGTTACAAGTGTAAATGTCGAGCAAAGCTAACATGTTAGAGAAGTCTATGGAGGAGATTCTTATGGAGCTCATGTCTTAGAAAGTTATGTTTGTAGGAATACAGGCATCATTGAATAGAGGATTGCAAGCATCCCCCTTGACCAGATGTCATTCTAGCCATACTACTAAGAAGAGAAGCAAGCACCGTGATGATCTGGCTAACGCAAAGCAGATCCCGTTGGTCTTTCCAGATTATATACTGCCTTTGGATGGCACAGTTAACTACGACAGTATCCCACGTGACTTCGATTACACGTTTATCACTGTGTACATCCCGAAGGGGATATGTGTAGTTGGACCCCAGTTAGGAAAGATTCTGTCCTTGAATAACAACGACTTTAACCTCAACGACAGAAAGAAATATGATGCAGGAGCATCGTACGCAGCCAGCCAAGCAAGCACAAAGGTAGAAGACGGCTAGAAAAGCACCAGCGCACATTTTGAAATGTTTGAAAAATTCATGAGCGAATATTAATGTAATAGCTAGGGAAAGTGTACTTACATTTATATCTAGATGTTGTAAACAAATCTTGAGCATTGCTCTCATATGTCAAATGTAGAGGCATTTATGCGTAATGAATGTGAGTAGGTATATTTAATTTAATAGATTAGACAATTTAGAAGCGTAGGAGGGAAAACGGATATAGACACCCTCACCCTTGTATCATTGTAACTGTATGATCATTCAGAATTCATAAGCTGTAGAGCTGTAGCAGAGAACTGTAGAGGAGAACCCATGTACAAGAGCACTTGAGTTAATATATAAATCTTTGACTCAATCTTCATGGTGTTATGATGCTTACTGTTTACATTTGTTAAATGGTATGTTTACAGTTGTTTTATTTTCTCTGTTATGCATTTGTTTCAATGTTGTGTCGGGTGTATGATTTCATGTTGAGTGTATGAAGTCTGAGAGAGGATAAGAATGAGTTTCAATTGTTTCTCTTCCTGATAATTCCTGCAAAGAGTGCAGTGAACGTCCGCAATGTGTGCGTTGACGAGGATCCGAGTTTTATCTCAGAAATCTTAGGAGAGATATTGTTGTTCTCATAACCAGCAGAAGTGCAGGTGAGGCACAGAGCCGTGCAAGGTGTGCACAGGCTGGTTGAAGCCCTATAACTTATCAACTAAGGTGAAGGTTGAAGGACTACTGTTGCAAGAGTGCACAGGGTCGAAGACTCAAATAACCAGAGGTTATTTGAAAGTTGCCGCAAGGAGTGCGAGCAGGATTCCTTTTGGGGCTTGAGTTCGCAAGTGAGAGCTCAAGAGGGATAGCGCCTTTGAAGTGTTCAAAGGGAGATGGAGATCAAAATCATCTAATAGAAGTCAAGTTCAGGTGGAAGGACGCCAAGTCATTTTGGCCAAAGATCCTTGAAGAAGAGTGAACGAATGGTGAAACTTCTTCGTGGAAGAAGTGTCGAAATCCAGTGGACCATTGGATCTCGTGGATCTATGAGAAGGTTAAGGTTGAGTGTATTTTAGCATTCAGGAGCTCAGGAGGAGTAGAAACTGTTGGATGAGAAGCAACAAGAGCCGGTGATTCCCCTTTGGAGTGGAATTTCGACATTTCAGGGTTCGGCATTTCGACAATTCTGATGACAAGGAGCCAGGGCACTTTGCGTTGAAAAATATGAAGTCGTGAAACATGACGTGTCTTTGGAGTAGGGTTGTGGTAACGAAGGAAGCAGTCACATGGATCGATATTTGGTCAAGGGCTAACCGTCGTTGAGCCCATTTTGGCATTTCGGCATTTCGGGGTTCAAGAAGTAGAGGAGGTTGTGATTTTGGGGTTGAGAGTTTCAAACTCCTGGTACGCGGAATCCCGAAAAGGTCGCTATTTCAGAATTCAGGAATTGGCATGACAAGTGATTTTGGGTCGAGAGTTTCAAAGTCTCAGTACGCGAAATTCCGAAAAGGTCTCTATTTCGAAATTCAGGAATTGGCACGACAAGTGATTTGCGGTCAAGAGTTTCAAACTCCTGGTACGCAGAATCCTGAAAGGTCATCGATCTCGCCAAAGGATAAATTTAAAAATTCGGGGAATCATAAGGGAAGAGGAACCATTTTTGGTTGTTCACTCAAGTCCCGAAAAGCCGAAATTAGTGGGCAACAGGTGGCATGTGCTTGTCGCGTTGGAGTGGTCAACCTTCGTTGACAATTCGCATTTCGTCATTTGCCAAGAGCTGTAGAAATACATCGGGACTCTCCAAATCCCAAAACCCAAAGTCCTTTATGGATTATACAAAGGGTTTGATTAACCCTTAGCGTGTTTTTAGTGAAGATCCTGTGTGGATCTCGACCCGAGGGTCGAGGGGTCTGCACCAAACTACGTGATCCTTGCATCGCATCGGTATTTGATGAAGACAACTGGGAATAAGTCATGCAGAGTCTCCTAGTCATGGATTAAAAAGCTCACGTAGTCAACAATATTGAATGTAATGAAGAATGCTCGCTTTGGTCGACATCGGGATTTTAACTCTTGCGTTAAACTCCTCCTGTCGTGTTATCACGGAGGATATCTATGGCTCGATAGACATGTCACTGTGGATCCAACATTGATCCACCTCATCACAGGACTAAGAATGCAGGGACCAGAACCTCAATATTTCTACTCAGGGAAGACTTCAGATCACTCCCTGGCACAATGCATAAAGGAGGATTATGGCGATGTAGAAAAGAGAAAGTGAGGCTACAAGGTAGCCTCCATCTAGGATGGTACAGTGCACCTAGTTTGTCATCTTATAGTTGGAAAGTTCATCCGAAAGAACCATCTGACACAGGTCATTGGATTCATAGTAGACCTATTAGGGAAGTGTGTAGAAGGAATGTAAATGAATTGGGCGAGTTACCTCATCAACGAGCTCGAGAAGGACTACCGCAAAGCACAGGATTAGGGATATGAATTCCATTTCAGTTGGTTACTAGTACTGATTGCATTTTTCACATGGCAGATGTCGAAAGGAGCGACATTTCTAGAAGTTGAGCCATCGAAGTCGTTGGCTACAAGGTTCTCCACCTTGTGGTATATAAATGATATGTCGAAGCAGTGGCAGTCGAACATTTTCTTCCATGCTTACTACCAGCAGTTGACGCATGAAATTGAGGCATTTCCATGAATGAAATTGAATACACTGCACCATTACAGGCCACTAGTGAAGTTCCGCGTAGATCGACACTTTATCTACATCATTGCGCACATGGATGAGAGTAAGGAGGAGCTCCAGTCCTATTATAAGCTGACTGACGAATATATGGAGGAGATCACCAAAGAATGGCCAGTAGAGTTCCTTGTACATGTGGAAGATGCAGAACTCTTTGACCCCGACATCATTGGAATTCCCTTGGTCACCTGGGTCAAGCATGTCAGGCAGAGTAGCGCAAAGAAAAATAAGAAAAAGGAGGAAGTGAAAAATATAGAAACTGATGAGGAAGGAAGTGCCTCAGAGGAAAGTAGGCTTGACTCACCCACAAGAGGAGGAGGAGATGAAGTGAATCCAGAAGAAGGGGAAGAAGGAGAAAAGAAAGACAAAGGAAAAGTTACACTTTCAAAGGACTTCCCTACCGAGGCTGAAACATCAAAGAAAAGGAAGGTTTCTCCAAAGAAACCTTTAGCAAGAAAGAATACCCGCGCCAATAAACCTTAGTCGAAGAATGTGCTCACAAAGGACGATGTCGATCTAATCATCGTAGTCATGGAGGATGCTTCAAAGGATATCTTGCAATGACATGGAGCAAAGCAAGAGACGCTATATGAACGAATCGAGAAAGATCTCAAAGACATACAACAAGTTATTCATTCGATCTGCACAATACTTATTTCACCCTCGTCATCGAAGATTACAGAAGTGGGGGATGAGCCCACCCAATTACAAAGAATAGCAGATGCAACAGAGGCCTGACTTCGTTGAGTCCAATAAGAAAAGGAAGAGGCTACAAAAGCCTTGAAGCAATAAAAGGAGGAGGTCTTAGAGAAACTATGGGTTGCGTAGTCTTGCGTAACTTCCTACGAGAAGGAGAAAGATGAAATACAGGCAATCATGCAGAAAGAAAAAGACCAGTTTCTCGCCGAGCAGATTGTGGTCAAAGAGGCAGTGACTGTTGACCCTTGACCAAGTTTTGAGGAACACTTGGTCATATTTGACCACTTTTGGGACTTCGACATCCTGTCAAATATGGAGCGCAAGGCGAAGTGGATATCGTGGAAGTTAGACCCCCTTTTTGGGTCCTTTGTGGGATTTTGGGGATAATGCAATGGGACTGGGATGTCGTCCCATGGGTTTACCCATGTTTAGTCCATTTTTGTAATGTATAAGTAGAAGTCTAGGCTATGTAAGAAGGGACCTTTTTTAGGACACTTGAGAAGTGTCTTAGTACTAAGAGTTGATCTGTGTGATATACTTGCAGAGCTAAGTGCAAGTATTGTAAGTGCTAAGTGCACGGATTGTAAGAAGGTTTTGTGCTTAGAGCTACTCGGGGAAGGAGGATCTAGTGAGTTGTGTAGATCTCCTATCCTGCATGGAGTAGTGTTTGAGGCTCTGTACTTGTAACCGATTGGCCAGCAATAATAGAGAAGAAGAGTTGGTGGACGTATCCCCAGGGTGGGGGTGAACCACGTAAATATGTGTGTCATGCTTTGTGTTGTTACTTACATGTGTTTTCCCTCTCTTGATAAGTGTTATGACATGTTTAGATAGATTTAATTATGCTTTGTGCTTATTAGATGTGTATAGGTGATAGATTTGATGTGTATGAAGTTGTTAAGTTCTTGGTCTACCAGATCCAATCTGGTGTATGTTGCTAAGTGTTGAATCATCTTAGATCTAAGTATATACTGCAATGCTCTGTGTTATCTGCAGAGTGAGATAAGGGTTCATTATAGGTGAACTATTGATGCTAAGTGATTTGTTAAGTGTGTAATCACAGATCTAGATCCCAGCTAAGGTTGCAGACACCTGAGTCCTGCAATCACCCCTGCCTCTACCACGGGTGAGACTTCATCTACTTCACAGGTGTTGCCGAAAGGATCAGTAGTTAGGGTTTTGTTGTTGCGTTGTTGTAGAATTGAACCCTGGGTTTGCCCCTGTGCCAACAAATGGTTCTATTGTCAGGAACTAAAATTGTGATTGTTGGGAACTAAGGAAGAAGAAGCTTTGTGCAAAGATTCATCTTGAACTTGTGGAAACTATGTGCGTAGATATGTCGCTCTGATGCGCAGTACTCTACTCAACCTACGAATCTTTGTGCTGAATAAAAGAGGTAAGATCTATAAGCTTTGTGCTCTGATAAAGGTAATAATAGTGAAAGGTTTTAGGTATGGAAGCTCTGTGCTCAATAAGTGGAAATTTTTGTTTCTGAAGCATGAATTTAGGTATGCTTGATAGATTTTGTCCTAGCTTGAAAACTAGGGCATTGTTAGATGAAAGAACGTTTGATATGAATATATCTAATAAGAATAATGAAAGATATGTTATACCTATGCATAGAAAGAATGTTTGGACTAACGAGTGGATGCAGGATCCTAGAAAGAAATTTTAGCAGGCTAGCCATTATCATCCTAGTGTGCAATACAAGTTGGGGATCATTGAAGAGAAAGAGAGGATTAACTCTCTGTTACAGTTGCATAAGACCAAGACATATTGCTATGGAATTCCCTGGGAGAAAACCTAGTTGCCTCTGTTGTAAGGTTATGGACCATGAAGTACTAAATTGCCCTAAAATGATTGCTAGACTTGAAAATCTGAATATGGAGCAAGCAAACCCTGAAGTAGATCAAGAGACTAAGATTATAGAAGAACCCCAGAAAGAATCAAAGATTATGTTACTGAAAATGAAAGAAACCTTGAATGAACATAAAGATGTCAGTTTGTCAGAGATCTTCAAAGAAAAGGAGAAAATCGAAGTAAGAATAGGAGACTTCGACATTGACTCTGCTCTGGATGAGGAAAAACAGATGAACATTATGACAGGAAGCAATTGGGAAACCCTAGGAAGTCCTGTTGTGGCTCCTTCACTAGGAAAAATAGGGTTGTTTAAAGGAAAAATGGTAACCCTATGTGGTAGGATTACCCAGATAGCTATGAGTACCCATGGAGCTTCGACAAAGGAATAATTCAAAGTTATTAAATTTATTGAGGACTGTGCCCCATTTCCATCTTTGTTATGCAAGATATGGATTGAAAAAGACTAGATCCGAAGAAAAGAAGAAAAGGAAGCCCTAGAACAGAAGAAGCAAGACCTCATGAAATTTATGACTAGAAGGATCGCCTACTTGATGGAAGAACAAGAGAACATATCTAAGCTATTGGACACCAGGGACTTGGATGTCAAAGCTATAAGAGCATTAGAGGAACCACAGAAGACTGAAATACCTAATCCATATGTTGAAGGAATATTACCCTCAGATTTGAAGAAAGAATCTCAGCAGTGCAAAGTGACTATGTCGAGAGAAGATAGGGATCAAAATGAGAAAAGACCGACCGAGTTGAATACTATCGGGAAGAAGGATATAAAATTAAGTAAGAAAAAGGCGAAGATTGAAAAGTTACAAGAGATCCCTGGTGGAACACTGCAGAAGGAAAAATCACAGAAATTGAACTTTGCTGAGATATTAGAACAGCGACATATGGCACTTCATTGTGGCGAAGCAATCTAGCTGTTGGACTGATATACCCATTCAACTTCCACCCCGAATGGATAGAAAATAATTAAAGGATCACTGTTAGACCGTTGGACCTCACCATAACGAACATATCTACGATAATGGAAGCTTCATACCCATTGCAAGAAGACCGTTGACGAATTTCCTATCTAGCTCGTCATGTCGTGCCCGAAGAACACTTTTGCCAACTAAAAATTTGAAGCCCGCAGAACTAGTGATTGTATACAATGATCATTGAAAGAAGATTGTTCATCCTAGTGCAATATTTGAGATCATCATTCCCCGATTATCTTTTCCAAGTGTGTATGTTCGACGAGCTCACCGCAGTTGAGGAATCTGTCACAGAGGTCCTTCTCGATTTAATGACTGAGAGAGTCATGTCAGAAAGAGTAATGTCCACTGAAGTCCAAGATTCATTGATGAGAAGAGTGCAAGCCTCCCGATTGACTGCTCAAGCAGGAACATCTCGAGCCAACACGGAAAGGAGAACTAAGCATAAAGATGACATAGCCAATGAGAAGTTAGTGCAATCCATCCTACCAGCTTACATACCCCCTCTGAGCAGTGCGATTGACAGGGACAGTGTCCCTAGAGACTTTGAATACACCCTAGTCACTGCATATCTACCGAAAGGAGTACGCACCTACCATGTAGATCAAGACAAGGTTACAGCGTTGAAGTTTTGCAACTTCAACCTAAGGGACCGTAAGGCTTACAGCATGCTCGCCCCATATAAGTACTTGACAAGAAATAAGAGAAAGAATTCAAAGATCGTCCCTCAGTAATGGACGATGAACCTCGTGCAGTATACTTTGCTCAACATTATGAAAATACCACACTTCGGTAGACACTAGGAGGTGAATGCTTGTATAAAATTGTTGCTAGCAAGTTATGATGGAGGATACCTGTGGTTAAATCATCGCATAACTGTTGATCCAGCGTTGATCAATAGGATCACCGGGCTTAGCATGTAGGGCCCTGATCCCCAGGATTACTACCCTAGAAAGATCGCGGACCGCGCTCTTTCACAGAAGATTAAAGAAGCTTATGGCAATGTCGAGAAGGGCGCGCGAGGCTACAAGGTAGCCTCTATCAAAAGTGGTGCAGTACGCTTCGCATGTCAACTGATCATAGGGAAGCTGGTACGTAAGAATCGACCTACACAAGTATCAGGCTTTGTAGTTGACCTCGTAGGAAAATGCACAGAGGGACTACAGATGAAGTGGGCGAAGTACCTGGTAAACCAGCTAGAGATTGACTATAGAGAAGCCTAGGATCAGGGGCATGAATTCCATTTTAGTTGGCTTCTAATACTGATCGTTTTTGTTGCATTGGAGCTACTGGAAGGCGCAACCTTCCCGGACCTGAGCCCTTTGAGCCACTAGCCCCAAAGTTCAGTACATTGTGGTACTTAACTGACATGAACAAGAAATGGCAATTGGATGTTGTTTTCCACACGTACTATAACCAATTGAAAGCAGCCATAGGGGGTGAACCTCGCATAACCCTGAACACTTTAAAAAGGTTCCAACCTCTGATAAAGTTCAACATGGACCGCCACTTTATATACCTAACTCCATGCATCGATGAGCACTGGGAATAGCTTCAGTCCTATTATAAGTTGACAGAAGAAGACCTAGAAGAGATCACCAAGGAATGGTCAGCAGACCTCCTTGTTGCAGTAGATCCAGTAGACATTTCAGGCATCAACAACACAGAAGCTGCATAAGACACACCTGGGCCCAGTAAGACAAAGAAGACGAAGAATTCTGAAGAGGTTCAGGATGTAGATAGCAGATCTGTAAGGAAGGCTTCCGTCACACCAGTTCAAGGAGGTAATGGAAAAGACCTAGAGGAAGTCGAACAGAGACTGGAAGATGAAGTCGAAGTTATAAATAAGAGAAAAGGGTCACCTCCAAAGTCTCCCTCCCAGAAGAAATCGAAAGAAACTGTAACTAAGTTGTAGACCACGCTCACTCCGGATGACTTCAGTTTCATCCTCTCAACTATGAATGAAGCCATAGAAGAGATAACAGAAAAGTAGGAAGTGAAGCAGGAGAAGATATATAACATGATTGAAATTGGGCTCCAAGAAGTGCAGCAGGCACTCCACTCTAGCCACGCAATCCCTATTGTGCCTCTGCCAGAAGGAACAATAGAAGTGGGAGAAGAATCAGTTCAACTCCATAAGATTGTTGATACAGTCGAAGTACGCCTTCAACACGCACGGGAAGAAAAAGCACAGGTTACTCAGGCCTTAAAGAAAGTACAAGAGGAAATCATAGAACAACATCGAGCCACACAACAAGAGAATGATTCTCTCCAAGAAACATTTGAAGAAGATAGAACGAAGATCCAAAAGGAGAAAGAGAAACTGCTCGCGAAGCAGATCAGGATGGAAGAAGTAGTTAACCGAGCATTATGCTCCATCATTGGCTTAGAACAAAAGAGAGAAGAACCCTTCGAACGTCAAGTGATGAATCTTGCTAAAGTTATTCACTAGCTTCAACAAAGGGTCATGGAATTAGAGCTTCAAACTATACCAAGTACCCCGCAAGAAGTGCACGACCAGTGAGAATTGAATGCTCAGAGTGTAGTCGAGAGGATTAAAACACTTGTTGCAAAATGCAAACAGTTAAGCAGTAGAAGCGTGCAGATATATGAACAACTATCCGAAGACCCAGAGTTGAAGAAATTGGAGTCCCAACTCTAAGAAGCAAAGAAGCATTCAGATACAGTACATGTGTAGCTCAAGATCCTTTCACCCATCGAGAGGATGAAGAGATCCCAGGAGAAGCGCACCGCCCAACAACTCATTCTTACCATGCAAAATAGAGTGATGGAAGTCACCCAGAAACTCCAGTCAAGCCAGGAGGCGGCCTATCTAGTATTTGAATAAATTGAAGGCCAAGGAATAGTA